>JABXJD010001901.1:0-68522 GCA_013375575.1 Percina caprodes
TGCCAGATTTTAAGCACACAAACATGAAAAATATCAATTTCACATTTGGTTTAACGCTTTCACACTTTGTGTCACTGACACCCAGAGAGAAGGGCTGTGGAAGACAAAACACAGCTCCTGGATAAGGATCATGTTAATGCCTATCAATTAGGATCAAAAAGGGATTAACCGGCATGGTTGCAGCGGTAGGATGGAGGCCCATGCAAAGTCACTGAATACTAGGGGTCACACCCCCGACTTCATTAGGCCTGACCTTTCCACACCATTGTGTGGCAGGAGAGACCCTGCAGTCTGCGTTTCCCCTTTACCCATCTTAGAGGGCTTACAGAGAGTCAAATATGAGACATGCAGAAAAGCTGTTAGAGATCAGTGAAATATGAAATATTCACTTTCAAAGTCCAGGGAGACTTATTAGGTTACTGCAACTTGGAGCAGGTGGGTATTTACTCATCAACCCCCAACCTCCCTGCAAAGGAAATCATTTTCACCTTTGAGAGAAGTGAGATTTACTAATTAGTCATGGCGCAGCCTCCTCGCTATGATGTACCGCAGGCTTGCGAACTCCAACTCCGCCTTGCCATCTTAATTCACAAAAGGTCAAATGGCAAAGTGGAAGGTGTGTCCAGGTGTGTTAAAATAAGCCCTAATTAAGGAAAAATGCAATCACACCCTCAAGTCTCACATATGCAACTCGGAAGGAAACTTTCAGTAAAGCTCCTAAACTGGGGCAATTTTAAGCTGTGGCATGTTAGCTTACTCCCCCATACTTCTATAAAGAGAATTTAGAAATAAGTTTTGCGCACCAGACCCTTGTACAATTATATTTAAACAAAATGATTGGTCACATAAATATTGGGTTGTCAGCATTTACACAAGACCAAGTGCACAACTGTAGATTGTACTTATTTTTGCTAAACAGGGTTTTTAATTCAATAAAGTAGTTGCTATAGTATTTGTATTACACCCAAGATGCAACAGAGACAACATGCATGTCTTTATAGATTTCTCTTTAGTCAGTAAATAAACTTAATTCAAAATGTTACACTTGAGTTTAAGCATCTTTAAGGTTAAACATGGCAAAATGTATAGCTTTTGAGTACAAGAAATGAGCACAAATCGTTTTACTATATGGTTCTCAGAGTACCGTATTACAGTCTGACCAGATGTTTTTTTACTTTACACAAAGAAACTTACAAAAGAATTACCATTCTAACAAATAGTAACATGGCAATGTAATTGTTCTCACTCTGCTAAGAACAATTACGTTATTGTTCAACTATATTAACTTTGATTACTGAATTTAGTTGATCCTTCATTAAAATCTATAGAAAGTAAACATATATCTGTTCTACTGCTAAATATCACTACCAGGCTCTAAAATCCAGTATTGGTCCAGCTCTACAGTATATAGTATAGGGTTTCAAGGACACCTGGTACTTTACGTTCAACCAAGCTGAACAGGTCTGCCGTGCATAAAACCCCAGCTGAGAGAGGTAGACCTGTGAGAGATAAGAGGGAATTAACCATTCTCACCAATGGCAACCACTTTGCTTCCTCTCATCAACTTTTGTGTAAAAAAGGGTAAAAAGCCATTACAATTTTTTTAGTTGACAATTGAGTCCAAAAATACGTTTCAGATTATTTTACTATAGACACCGACCCTGCTATTCAAATGAACAATACAATCTTCATCAAGCACTGTGTAGTATGTTAAATGCTAATATGCAACAGTTTTTGTTTGATAATGGTAACTTAGACTAGACTAAACCTCTTCATTTGCAAGACCTCCATTCATTGGTATGTGTGGAGAACTCAGTGAAAGTTAAGACTTAAGTAAAAAAAGCAGAAGTTCATCTCAGGCAAAAAGTTTCTTCCCAGAGAGTAAGTACTTGTTCAGGCTACTGCAGTTTAAGTAGCCATGCAGCCTTGCACCGCAGTCAAACAGTGGTCATCCAGGCCTACAGCCTTCTTTGTAGCGTTTATGAGGGTGTAATAGATGAGCACACTTCATTTCAAAGTCAGTGGTGGATTTGCAGTGTAATTAAAACAGGAAGGGTTGCTGAAGCTGTGCATAGCAACTGAGTGGTAACAAACACGCTGCATGTGCAAATCTTAAGATTGGCTGTGTCACAAACAATGAAAACAAATGCAGACAAACATATGGCAGTCACAACACTGCAGCAACGAAAATTTAGTTATTTACTTACTAGAGCCCGGCAGATATATCGGCGCCCGATATATCGATATTAGGATTTCCTGATATATTGGTATCGGCATTTATAATGGCCAATTTTATTTTATTCATTTCATCAGAATCATTTATAATGACAAATGATTCTGATAAATGAATATTTAAAAAATAAAAACGGACTGTCAAACATGTTATGAGCACTGGCTTTGCATAGTTTGTCCACCAGAGGGCACTCTACAACATCCTTGTTTGCAACACTGATTTTTTTTTTGTTAATGTGTTTTGTTCAAAAGGACTAAGTTTCATATCTTAAGTTTATATTTTTATACATTTTATTAATCAGAACTTGAATATATTTTGATGTTCCTCTGTTCTGTTGTGACAACAAAACAAATTATCATATTATTTTAGTGAGAACTCATAAATAACTACAAATAACTAATGCTAGGGAAATCTGTTTTGTAAAGCGTTTCTGGATTTAAAAAAAAAATATCGGCCTATATATATATATATATCGGCATATCAGATTTTTAAATATTCAGTCGGGCTCTTTAACTTACCTTTCACAAAGCTAATAAATAGGCATTTACATTTACAGAATAGTTGCCGTGCAATTTCATTTGCAATTGTCTTCTTCTAATGAGGATCTAATATTCATATGACATTGATATTGATGTGGCTGCACCTGAAATTCAAAACCTCTGCTCAGTCATTGAGTGGTGTGTGTGGTTGTTTTAATGATAAACAAAGGTCTGCTATCTCCAGGCAAAGATCTTAGTGTTGGCCATGCCATAAACAAGTCTCATGTTTTTATTCTAATATTAGGGTATCATGAAAACAGTATGAGGGAATCACTCCACTTTAACTAATCCGTAAAAATATTAGCTCTAAACAACAAAAACCAATAAAGCATATTTTCCAGGCATTTGTGAAGTACAGACATGAACAAATAACTATTCTATCTGACAACAGCTGAAATAGTTTAGTTTGAGCATGCATGTCCATGCTGCCTGCTTGCAATATGGTAAAGTAAACTTGTTTTTTTTTTACCATTTACATAGATCAACTGGTTTGACTGTGCAAGGCAATACATTAATAAAAAAATAAAACATGAAAATACCAATCTGACATTAATATATAGGTTTGGTAATTCCGACCTCCCTCCAACACATGCATAAACCCAAAGTACATTTTCTTTATCTATTTTTATGTCAACAGAGCAGAGGCTCATCTTAACATGTTACTGAGAGCCACGGTTGTGTTACGTGGCATGAGAACACAGTTTGGCTTTCGCACGAGATCTTAACACTGGACAAAAACACATTTTCAAGAGGGTAAAGGTCACCTAAACCTTTCAGTAAGTCAAGTTAGCAGTTCAATATACAATATACAGTACTTTTAATTTAATGTTGCAATGAGCTGATTTTAAATTTTAAGTGCATTTACATCCTATGTAACTTTAACATAATTATATAAAGATCACTTTTAGGACTTTTCAACTAATGTAAAATAAAGTACAAATACATTATATATAGTTTTAATTTATTTAATCCTCCCCATGTGTAATATACATAAAAAGCAAAATAGTTGGTAACATTTAATATTTCTGTGTATATCGTTAGCTTAATACGACGAAAATGGCACTGCAAAATTTGCCAACTGAAATAATTGTAATAATTTCTAAAATATATGCATAATATGATCATATAAAATCAGACACAAAACAGCTACCTAACATTTTAATGTTGATTATTACACAGGTAAAGTACGGAAAGAAGTAATTGTGTTGCACAATATTAAAGTGTACAAGACCCGACTCGCTTAAATAAAACAGCATTTTATTTAAGGTGTATTTATTCTGTTGATGTCACTTTTTTTATAAATACTGTAAAACACAATTTAACTATGTTGAGAACTTGTATTGCCTGTAATATTCAGGTGGTGAAAAAGACCAAATGAAAATAGTTTTATTTAAGTACATTGCATGTCTTACTCATCTTATGTTTTAGATGAAGCTTGGAGCATTTTTGCAATTAAAAATATAAATAAACAGCAACGACTGTGCATCGCATAAGAGTTTTTAAAGCAAATACATTCACTTTATAGTGTCAATATTATGTTTCGGTAGTATATTATTATTATACGTGTGGGATTTAATTACTGCTTCAACATTTTATTTAAGTCTTTATCGATGTGCATTTTTAATAATATTAAATATTCCATCAAAAGCATGTGCAAGCTAGTTTAAAAAGAATTAAAATAAAATAGGAAACAATGCTAAAATCAAACTCGTACAAATAAAAATGAATCGCGCTGCACTCAACACAAAATAAACCTATGAATCATAAAAAGCAAATTGATGCAAGTATTTTCCACATGTATCCATTTGTTCAGTATCATTTTCAAATATGTTCCACTGAAAAGTAAGTTTACTCCACATGTTGGCCGTTTCCCAAATGAATATATGCTGTGAGTTCAGATTTCCTTTTCTACAAACTACATTACAGTTCATCTCTTTCACCACTGCCTAAATCTAAAATGGACGCCGCTGGCTTTGAGTTATCGATGGCTAGGACTAGCTAAGGGTCATAGCTGTGCGGTTGTGCTCTTAAGAAGGAACAGACAAATGGATCCATGTTTTGGCAGGCAGCCAGGAGACTTTTTAAAATACAGTGAAGGCCTTGATTTAAAATATGCCACACCAATGTCAAAGGAAACTGCGTCATTTCACAGCAGAGGCTGTGGTGAGATAAACAACCCACCGTTTTACAAAAGACAATGGCAGGTGCTGCAGTTGTACAGAGCAATGCTTTGAATCAGCTCAAATTGTACTCTATATGTGCACAGAAATAACCCAAGAAATCTTTTTATTATAGCTCAGGCAGCATTAGAGCCTAGATGAAAGCCTGTTTTTTCCAGACATCATCATGATGTTAGACCTCATGACTGCACTGTGGGTGGAGACAATGAGCCAATAGAAAAACAGGCTGAAGATTCAGAGCACTTCTTGCATCAGCATTTCCTGGCTAAGCCTCAAGTGAAACTTACGAGATTCATATCCATGATTATCTTATGAAGAGATCACAAATCAGTGTTGAAAAAATATTGATGCTGACGAGTGAATGACAGCACTGAATTTGATTAGCTATTTTTCATCATCATATCATGTAGCATTGGCCGAGCTGAACCTCTGTAAATTCTGGTTTGTGCAGCCAAGTGATATTTCCCTCAGGCAATTACATTCACTCGCTGATGCACCTTAAAACATTCCTGGAATAGCTTCTCTCAACTTTTAACGTGCCCAAATGTGCTTTAATGAACAGGTCAACAAAGATCTTACCATTTGGGCCGACACACTCCAGCGTTGAAGTCATGAAGGCATGACAGGCTGCAAGAAACCATGGATCTCCTGTAAAAACGAGAAAAAAACATCAAACAACTGTGCATAACATTATGTTATTACAGACAGGGTAAATTCAAAAACAGAAACAAAACTAAAGCGTTAACTTAAAAAGCTGTTTTGTAGATTTGCCTTGTAACTCATTCAAGATAAATTGTTGCAGAGATTGCAAGAATTGCTGAAACGATTTGAAAGCAAACAGCAACAAAAGTGGTTTGTAAAAAAAGTATGAGCGTTTATATTTACTTTGAAATAGATAATTCAAGGCGTATAACTTAGGAATATGGATTGTATTAAGGGAAGTATTAAGTCTTAAGTAGTATTAAGCCTTCATTACTTAATGTAAAATCTGCATGCAGGAAGCATACAAATTGTCATCCACTCAGTATTGTGGTCACTGCTACGAATACTGATTTTGTGATACATAATCATCATTTTATGTTTTAAAGAAAATACTTAAAGCCACACCGTCAATAACACATAATCTAATAATATATATTTAGGAGAACTGCAATTAGAAATGGCAACAAGTTACCCAAAAAATAATGTATTAGATAGTATTAGATTCTATAACTTTGCTTTCCATTTTTCTTACCATTCTTATTGCATTTCCATAGTTTTTTGTCAGATACAATGGATGAGGTTTGGGACAGGCCTGCAAAGATACTGCATGCTTTAAGTCTTTCTGTACTCACCTGTGAAAACATAAGCAACAAGCACTCAAAAACTATTAAAGAATTTGACAAGACAAGACTAAAGGAGCTGTCTGACATTATACGAGTATGCACTAAGTAGGTGATAATGAAGCGATCTGTCCAGGCTGGTCACTGATATGGCAAACAGATAAACTTCACAGACTCACTGGGTGAAAGTAACTTGTAATGTCAGAGTGAGGCTAGAAGCATTTTAGAAGCCAAAGTTAATATTGCATGTACAATCCCTCACTGAATAAGTGGGCTGTGAAAAAAGTGCTATGCCTTTTGAAAAACACATCTCAATGCAATATATGACTTTTTAAAGCTGTCAAATAATTCATTCAAAATATGAACTTTTTTTTTTACAGTTGTCAAATTTCATTACCAACAACATTCATACACAATTTCACATTGCCTTCACAATGTGTTTTGCAACATGTTAAAAAAAGAAAAGAAAAAAAAAGCTGTAATTATGGATAATAGATTTTATTTCTTTCAAACTGCATGTGAGACATTGTAATTATCTTAGAGATACCGAGTTCAAGTATGTGTAGTTGAAAGATACTGTATTAAACAGATATACATAAAACAAATATTTAAAAATCATAAAGCCCTGGAAGCTCTGGAACAAATTGTCAGTTATTAATCTGACAAAACGGCTACCAAAGGTCCCAAATCAGAATCAAATAAGGAATAAACTTCCATTGAGTCAACAATTATATAACATTGAAACTGTCCAGTCACTGGGTTGCGTTAAGGATGGAAACTAGTGATTAAATAATAATCCAAACGACAAAACACTAGAAATGTAGGTTAGAAAAACCTTTCGAAGAGTTAACATTCACTATATTTTGTGTGCAATACATGAGTACCTGTGGTTGGTTTCATTAAAGTATAATGTATCACATTGTTTCCCCATGTTTTATTTGCTCAAATCAATTCATATACGTCATGGATAACAACAATGCTATAGCAGCCATCTTGCCCCAAAAGAGAAGACACTGGGAGGAGGGAGGAAGGCTCCCCAAATCATATGACTGCACTGCCTGCCGACAACTGCAGTGACAGAGCAAAAGTGTCTAGACGAGTCAGAGGCAGCAGCAGATCAGGTACACATGCACTGTCGCACAAAGGGTGACCAGATGAGAATGCTTTTAAACCAATGTGTAAGTAAGCCATGTGCAACTCGTGCATGGCTTACGTACACATTTGTTTAAGTACACATAGGTTTAAATTAAATACATATTTACCCACTTTCCATTTCTGCACAAAGAGATGCAAAAGCTCAGAAATTTGGGTAGGAAATAATGACGATTACCAAACATTGCTCAAGCTGAATTAGTGAACATTTCATAATATATTGAATATGCCAGGCTGAATCACAGAAAATATATCAAAACAATGCACAAAACATGTAGAGTTTCACATTTACCGTGACAATGTAGCCTGATTTAAAATTAAATTTACATTGTTGTGTCATAGCTATAGGTTTAAATATAGTGAGCAGGCATATCTACTGTAAATGATATTCTCAGAATGTGCGGAAACACTTACACTTACTTTGAAACTACTTGTGGGTAAATACTGAAAACATTTAGAGTTCAAGTGATGTTCCAACAATGTTTTCAAAAATGTTGTTAGTAGACATAATCCTGACAAATGAATACTTGCAATGGTCTGATAAACATTATTAAATGCATGCAGTATCACTGTAGATAACCCTTTAAAAGTGAACACACTTCCCCTGTTTCAACCAACCTTTCTGAGCTTTCTGGATGGTGCACTCCTCTTGAACTCTAGGGCTGTCGGATGATTCCCTGCAGAGCATAAACAAGGACAGGAAAAGAATTTCATTTCACATTTCATACAGAATTTATATTACCTCACTTCAGGGGCAAATAGTTTGGATTAGTTACCTGCACGTGTGCCTAAAATAGGTATTGTTGTGTACTCTGAAATTAGAAATGAAGGTGGTGTGGCTGGGCTGAAAGTGTTAAAAAGACAATTAACGAGTCCACAGAAGAGGCTGCTGAGTAACAAGTATCTTAAGCGCGCGTGGGGTTAATCAACAACCTCACGTCAGCAAAGGTGCGTCACCTGCGCATCCTCCTGAAGTAGTGTGAATGAGGTCAAGGCTCCAAAACAAAATAGCTAACGTTAACGTTGGAATTTGCAAGAAATAAAAAAAATCCACTGCATACGCCTCTTTTTAAAGGCAAAAATTAATTAAGGCCACGCACGCAGTTTGTTACGGTAGAAGATCATTTAAATTTGAAGCCAGAAACACGCTTTTTTAAACACAAACGTCAGCTAGCGTTCACAAATAAACATTTTTTTGACGAATGTGTACATCACTGCAGTATTAATTGTAGGTGTGCACTCAGGCGTCTGCCTTAACGTTACCTACCTGTGCATAAAGAGCTGTCTGCTGGTTGACTGCAGAAGAAAAAACTTTCATAGCGTGTTTATCTAAAAAATATTTTGGTTTAAGCGTGGTGACTCGTGAGCGGTAGGCGTTTGAGGAGGAGAGCAAACATTCCTATTCCCAACAGGCGGCTTCCTTGTAAATGTGCAAAAAGATGTAAAACTCCATCTCCAATTTTATCAATTTCAGACAGACTCCAGACAGTCTCCAAGCGGGTACGTGCCTGGTTGTCTTGCGCGTGCACGCTGAATGGCGCGGGAAGCGGCGATAACAGTTCCCGAGTGACAGAGCGAGCAGCCAATGGCGAGGAGTAGCTGAATCTATCATCCAATCACAATGGCCCATAAGTATAAATCCCCGCCCCTCCTCCTTCTCACCAGTCTGTTGACAGTGCACTGAATTAAACAACAGTCTGAGTTAAGCAGTTCATTGCACTGAGATGTAGGTCACTGACTGCAGCCTATTCACTCATTGAAGATGCATGGTATTAGTTATCACAAAGACACGATTACAACAGATATGCCCATCACTTGGCCTAAATGCAATAAATATTACTTCAGGGTATACAGTAACCACAGTGTGGTGTGCCTTTTGTTTTAAATCAGCAGAACCACCAGTTACAGTTGTCAGTTATACATGCAGCAGCCATTGTGTCTGTCAGCAATACTTTGTTGTGCATGCCTAGGCTACAGGCAACTGAAATTACTGCAATGGTCCTCTTCATCAGGATATTTCCTGATGCCCAGGTCTCAATCTTTTTAGAAATTATACGTGGATAGTCATACATGTATTTTATTTTTTTATTTTATTGTTTGGGTTAATCCCTGACCAGTTTCTAGAGCCCGACCAATATTTGGAGGGCTGATATTAGGCATTTCCTGGTATCGGCATTTATAATGGCCGATATATATATAAAAAAATAAAAATAAAAATAATAATATATATATATATATGTATATATATATATATTTACTAAATAACCATTCATCGGGATCATTTATAATAACAAATAAATGATTCTGATAAATGAATATTTAAAAAATAAAAACGGACTGTCAACCATGTTATGAGCATTGGCGTTGCATAGTTTGTCCACCAGAGGGCACTTTACATCCCTGTTGGCAACACTGATTTCTTTTTTGTTTTGTAAATGTGTTTTTGTTCAAAAGGAGTTTCATGTCTTAAGTTTGTACTTTATATATTTTATTTATCACAACTTTAATATATATATATATATATATATATATATATATATATATATATATATACATACATACAACTAATATATTTTGATGTTCCTCTGTTCTGTTGTGACAATAAAACAAATTATTATATTATTTTAGTGAGAACTCATAAATAACTACAAACAACTAATGTTAGGGAAATCTGTTTATGTTTTTTTAAATACATTTTTTAATACATATATCGGCTGATATATCGGCATATCGGATTTTTAAAAAAAACAAATATTCGTATCTGTATTGGCCTTAAAAATCCTTTATCGGTCAAGCTCTACCAGTTTCCAGTGAAAAATATGGCATTCAAACCCCAGACCCCCATGTGCCAGTGAAAAAGACATCTAAAAATCTGCCAAAAGGAAATATTTTTATTGGAGTATATTAAGCTAATAGTTCTTGGGTATGACCACATGGTTACACATTCATTTGAGCTCCCCTCATTACAAAAAATGCTCCAACTTGTATGATAGTCTGCATTAAAAACAATGTATGATATAAAAAATTAACAGATTAAATCTTTCATTTACAAAATAATCTATGGCCGGCCTATACACTCCACTGCTCCAGATTCACTTTCTCAAGACCGTTGCTAACCCTCATGAATTGACAGCAAAAAACACATTATGTCACACAAAACAACTTCCAAGTTGGCATTTAAATTAAATTTAAAGCCGTACAGACAAGTTTGTTGTAAAGAACCTCTGTCGTTTGGATGGAAAATAACAAGTATTGTCTCCTTCGGCTTTGCACCCTTTAATTTGTATTGTTATGGAAAACCGCTGGATTTGGATTGGGCACAGAATCATTGAGGTCACCATAATAGAGTGTGACAGCTCCCCTTTTCACATCTATTTGGAAGTAAAATCAAAATTCCTGGGAAAGTGAATCCAGGGAGCATAACTATCTCATTCAGCTTTGGAAACATCTGTTTGGAGTGAATATTTAATAAGGTGTGGAATACATATTGATATGAATTGCACCTGCATTAAATTCAAGGAGAACACCTGGATACACAATCTTGTACATGCACATATAACATTAAAAATGTGGGTTTGAGAAAGTTTAGAATGCATGTATTAAAGAGCAGTGGCACATTGTTTGTACACTAAATACTGACATGATAGCTTGAATGCAGCAGTAACTTCATGACATACAAGGAAGTGTCTGGGAGCTTGCAATACTGTGGATAAATTGCACTTGATATTACTTTTAAAGATAAAGGGAAAGCATTTGCCACCTCAACATCTTGTCTGTACAATTCCCACAGTCCATTAAAATTCGCACACTGTCTTTCACTAGAAAAAACTCTTTATGCTTTCTCAAATTAAAAATCCCATGGCTGATCCCCTCCATTGCTCTGGCTTTCAGATACTGACCTTGTGGTGATACAAAATAGCTTCTTCCTCACTGCGGGACGCCATAATGAGCCAATACAAGGAGGCTTCAGTTCACTGCTCACCTCTCTTTGGTGTCTTTTGGGGTCTTTGTTGACGTTTGTCAGCCCAGGAGGAATGTGGGGGTTAAAATTCTGCTGTAGTCTAGCTGTAGACTCAGAAAACAACTTTGACTTCCAGACTTAAGCACGAAAGAGAAAAAAACTTGCTCAGAGATAAAAAGGCTTTGACCTTAAGAAAAAAATCAAAGGAGTGACTTGAATAAAGATTAAGCACCATTTAGTATTGCCAAATTGACCAAAATATAAAAAGGACAAGAATTTATACCTAAGGCATATTTGTGGTAGCCCTAAAATTGGAAACCAAGAATAGTCATATTTTTTAAGTTTGACAAATTGTCAGGGTCTGACGCATGCAAAGATTTGTTGTGCTTTTAAACTTGCATTCAATTGTAAAGAAAGGTAGGTGTACGGACAGTACAGTACAGAACAGAAATCCCATTGTCGGAACAACCTACTAGTGCCATTCAACACTGCATGATGATGATCCCAACCTAATACTGTGCAGATTTAACTGAAGTAGAACTAGCCAGAGAACAAAGTAATATTGAATTTGCAAATTGGCTGTCATGATAAAGGTGGCAACCATTACTTATTTATGATAACTGTATTTATTATCTTGTACTGTATAAAGCCACTATACTCAGAAGTACAACAAGGGCCATGCAAAATATAAGGCATTTACTGTTGGTGAAGAAAAAATATAGTATTTCAAATACAGCCCAGGTGTTAAAAAGAAGAAACTCATAAGAATATATATTCATAGCCTACCTGTGGGCCTACTAGAATTGCTAAACTTATACATAAGATGCTTCATCATCTACCTGTGTCAGTTTCTTAAGCCAATAATGAGGTACGCGTTTATGGAAGCAATACTGTAAGACGATAACATATCCATCTGTACAACAAACAAACATTTTCCACAACAAACACTTACACACTAATGAACTTCATGCAGTTGTGTAGGGCAGACGCAAGTCAGATTTCTAATGATCAGCCACTGTGTTTGGCTACCCTATGTGTTTGCCTGACCTGTCAAGCACAGTAGACCCACAATGCATCATCGCAGCACCTCGGCCATGTTTGGACTCTGGTCGTGAATGGAAGTCACTGCCGCATAGAAGCTATTCCCTTTGTAGTCCTACGTTTTGTACCATCGAAATGGTGTAATACTAAAGATTAAATGCACTTTCCGGCTTTGTAATCATACTCTTAGCGGGACGCGCCTTGCACCATGTCAGCCAACGCTCAGGGTGAGTAACGTTTATATCAGCGGCTTTGTCGACAGTGCTAAAATAGCTATGTAGCTAAATTAGCTAACATGGCTAACTAATGTTAACAGGGTTTGAAAACACTAGGCCACATGCTGGACTATAGGTAACTCGCTAACGTCATAGTTAAATTAGATTTACCTTGAACAAACAATGACACGCTGCGTTGTAAACAGAACGTTACGTTGAATCGACGGTTGTAACGTCACCGTACGCTAACGTTATAACGGGTAGAATAACGTTCCGTAATATTAACGTTACTTGAATGGCTGATCGACAGTACAATCTGGCGTCCCGTTTGCCATGTTAAATTTTAACGTTACATTTCACGTGTTTACGTTGCTGAAAATATGTTTTTAAGGGATCAATGGCTCCATAAAGTCAGGTTTTTGGGCTCAAATGCAAGCTAACGCTAGCTGCTGTAGCATTGCTAATAGAAGCTATCCGGTTCAGCACAAGGCAAACATTTAGAAAGAACACGCAGTTGTTTGGCTAAGCTAATATGCATGGTTGTATTTTGTCAACCGCTTTAACTTCTCTAACGTTACCGTAAACTGTTACCTAATATGACAGCGTTTTTTAATTGTCTGTCCTTGTCGCCAGGTTGGGACTGAATTAGCGACTGTAGCTATAGCTAGCTAGCTATGTGTTTGGGGGAACTATTAACGGTATATGACGCAGTTTACGCTATGTTTGTATTCCACATTTGCTTCGTCGTTTTTGATTAGCAATGGGCTATAGTTACTATCAAAACTTATATGGCATGTTACTTATCCTTAACCCTTATGTTGTCCTCAGGTCAAATTGACCCTTTTTCCTGTACCAATTTCTTTTTAATTACCCAAAATAACATGATTGATTCCACACAATGCTCTTTGGCAAGTACATATCTCTACTTTCATTAATTTTGGGGTATCTTATTCAATTTTATATATATTTAAAAAACAAATTGAAATGGTTTTGTAATAGTTTTAAGTAAAAGTTGACATATTCCAGACTGTGATTATCCACCAACATACATTCCTTTAATTTTAGTCTAAATAATTCCTAATTTCTGCTTTTCTAACTCAAACATTAGGGATACTTTCCTGTAAATGAGGTTTTTTGACCAACAATTCTAAAAATATCTGTAAAACTAAAGTTAAGAAGTTAGTGTGATGTAGTGTTGAAAATGTAAAAAAATGACAAGCATTAAAAAAAGTGTTAAAAAGGGACAAAACGTAAGAAAAAGTTAAAAACATCGATTAAAAAGTGTCAAAAGTTTTAATTTTGACGGGAAGACAACACAAGGGTTAAAGATATGATCATATATGTGAAAAAACATGCATCAGGCCTTCGAACACATACAACTGCCAAAACTAGCAGTACTGGGGTAACGTTAGAGTTAACAAGCAAACATGTTCATATAACTGATATTTTTCTGTATTGCCCTGCGATTAACCACATATCTAGCTAGGTTGCTTGGCAGAAACAAATATTCCAATATTTAAATCATGCAGTGGCTTTTCTCTCAAACTCATATGCGCAATAAACCAGGTACTAATTATCACCTGAATGATAAAACATGGTAAATATGGCATGGTCCTCTTATTTGCCAAATGTATGCAAATAGTACAGGTACATGATCCGTGCTGCCTGTATGATCTGTCCTGCGCATGTTCATGATTTACGAGGATTTACCAAGTCAATAGACAGTTAAAGAAATGGACCAACAGATCTCGTTGTTCTGGACGGAGACCAGTGAAGGAAAATAGAAGTACTTTTCCGGTGATGGCTAAGAATTACTGCGCATCCTCCGACTGAGCTTGATGACGTAGTTGTGACGTGGACAGTATGTCTGAAAGTTGTACGACAATGTATAAAAAGCCCCATTACCTTGTAGCTCACATTATGGCTCCGTAGCGGACGTTTTTGTAAAAATAGGCTAACGATTGTGTCATAACCATGCGACTTACTGTCGCACAGAACCACATAGTACAGGGTAAGCTCCCAGAATGTGTGAACTTACATAAGCTGTTTATGTTTAATTGCTAATGTTAACTAGCATTTTAGTTAGTAATAATTAGCCTGTGCCTATGATATCTCCTAACATATACCTACACTCTCCCTCCCTTGACATCGCAATGTGCGCATGCGCAATAGTCACATTGCAGGACCTTGCAATATTGCCGCTAATACTTTTTTGCTGCTTGATAGAAACGTAAACGTTCTCCTTTTACATGATTATTACCATCCGACCCTTCCCCTTTAAGACAGGTAACGATGTGGGCAACATGTGTATGTGACGTTAGTCCGAAGAGGTTTATTGTTATGGGAAGTGAGGCTCTCCGTGTGTAGAAAAGTACAGTAGGCAGCAGCTGCCACTAACACAGTGATGCGCATAGTTTTCAATGGGTAGTCAGTGAAGCTAAAGCAGTCAGTGTTTTATGTTTGCTGCAAATACAAACTAAATACCCTGATTAATGCAACATAATCATGACGTCTCCCAGCCATTTTCCTCCGCAGAAAGCTGCTACCAGCCAGGCTAAAGCTAATATAGTTAGCCTAAAGAAACAAGGGGTCCGTTCGTTCCAACTAACGTTATGGTCCAAGGCCGCGGCACTGGAAATGTAACACTAATCTACCACAGAAGTCTGTGTCTGATCTAACGTCATTTTCACCGATTTGAATTGTTCTTGGATACGCAGAGTTTGTTTCTAGTGCACGTGACATGCAGGTCTGATCAATTTATCAAACTAATGAGCTGGCCCCGCTTGTCGACCACAACCTGAAATTAAGAGGAAGCAACATGCAGTATTTGTCATACACTTCAGCTTGGATTGATAGTATTATATGAATACAGTGGTGTCATGCTAGTCAACCAGAGTATTTAACTTAATTTCCCTCTCCAAAATCACTTCCTTACCCCTTGGTTCCCCTCAGAACCAAGGGGTAAGGGCTAGGGGTGAAAACATCCCCCAATGAAATGGGACACCACTTGGTGACATCACCATACAATATTGATCCCAAACTTCCAAGATGGCGTCTCTGTTGATTGTGTGGGTTTTGACAACAGTGTCATATGCATTTATATGTTTTAGTTATGTTCACTTTGGTAGTGCAGAGGCAGATGTTATCTTTGTAATACTTAGGTCTGTTTGCAATACGTGTGTGTGTGTGTGTGTGTATATATATGTGTGTGTGTGTGTGTGTGTGTGTGTGTGTGTGTGTGTGTGTGTGTGTGTATATATATATATATATATATATATATATATATACATACACACGCACACACACACGGTGTGTTGTATATCTGTTTCAGTTATCACCGTTTTGAATGCCATTGATGTTCAGAATTTTTTTTTAACAAAATTCTGTCTTTATTGCCTGATAAATTAAACATAACAGGCAAAAACATTACATTAAATATATTATATTACAGAACAATTATCAACTATTAGAACCATAACTTACATGTCACACACATAAAAAGGCATTCAAATGTGTAAAACAAAAAAGACACAAGACCACAAACAAATTAACTACAGCTGTTCTGATATTCCAGACCAGTCTGAAGCCTGTTGGCCAGTAACCCCCCCCCCACAAATCATCAGTGTCCCTATCATAACCAACAACAATATACAAGTGCATGGACAGTAATTAATTACAAATGATTACAATAATACAGTACCAATGCAATAATGAATGGGTACAACATGAACACATGATTTAAGAAACTTTTTCTCGTTTTCAGCCCAAAAGTGGATCAGCTGCTGGGTTTCCTCCTGGTCCCTGTCTGATACAGGACCGTATATATATAGTATAAAGTGGACCAGCTGCTGGGTCCTCCGGTGTCCCTGTGTGATACAGGGCGGTATATGTAAAGCACGTAGCGATGTATCATAGACCGTTAATATATACAGTCTATGCGATGTATACAGTCCATTCAAGGCAGAGCAATGCGGGACAGTTATTCAAATCAACGTTAGCGATTAGCATTAGCGCAAGATTTCTTTCACTTGCTTTCAAGGGGTATACACCCCTTGAGCTTTCCCCTACCCCTCGGTCACAAAAAGGATTGGGACACCACTAGGTCCCGCGTGAACGCCCAAAAACGAGGGGAAGGGGTAAGATGGAGAAATGAGATTCAGCCTTAAAGTTTAACAAAGAATGGTTCACATTAGAAGAGATCCTTTTTCACTTTTATCTTCTATGTAGATGCACTTCCCTAAAACATCACCGCAGTGGTTGAGAAATAGAGCTATTTATGTCACCTTTTTAAAAATTACTTTTTTCATATCACAATATATATCGCAGTGGGCAAAAAAATCGCAATGTCTGTTTTTTTTCCAATATCGTACAGGCCTACTTCCAACGTATTTAGTTGCTAGCCCTTTCCCTAGTTTGGATCATTTGGTATCTAGCTTGGTGTTGTCTATATTTCAAGTAATGCCCAGTGTGTCAGTCTCAGTTTTGTTGAACGCTATAAAGCCTACACGTTGGGCTTTATTTTTGTAAGTGAATATGTTCGTGTTTTGTGTATGTGACAACAACGTTACCTGCCCTTTGGCTAGTAGACTTGATAGTATGCTGGATAACAGGTAAAGTTAGCTATCTCTCTGTCCTCTGCCTGCCGTGAGCGTGTCAGCGCCCAGTCTCTGGGGCAGGTAGCATTGATGGTGTTACTTGCCGGTGGTCAATAGGTTTGCCCTGTACTGGAGCCTGAAGGCCTCACGTTTCAGTCTGTTGGACTTAACCCTCACCAGTGACGCTGTCGTATCAAAAGCACAGCTCTCTAAATAGTCTGTCGCTAAAAAATGCTCGCTACAGACTCAACACCCAGTGGCTGTCGGAGATCTAGCCACTTTTCAAGGAAGCTAGCCATGAGTTGAGGACTGGTTTCCTCGTCAAAGGTAGCCTGTGGAAATGTGTTGTAACCCCAGATGCCTTAGCTCTATACAATTCATTACTGCAGCCAGGGGCAATACAGTATGGACCCCCCCCGCACGCCAAGGATCATACAAACAAAACAGTCTGTGTAGAAGCAAGAATGTAAGTGTTGACAAAAAGTGTCATAGACCAAGCGTGAAATACTGAAGAGGAATTGTATTTAACTGTAATCTCATATCAAATATTTATGGTATACTTATCTCCTTTAATACAAAATCTGTAAAGAAAGAACGGCAACGGCATAGTTCAAATGACTCTGTTAGCAATTGGATAATCTTTCAACCAATCAGACCAACGATCTGGGTGACGTAGAAGCGACGGCGGCATCGACTGGTTGCTGCACTTAGGTGGTGTTCAGTGGTCGCTTTGTTGAATGTAAACAAGAAGCTGCTTGGTCGCTTCTCTATTGTCATCGTGTTAACCCGCCAATTGCACCAGGTGGGTAAGCCAGTTTGTGATTGGTTAGCCGCAAAATTGTGAACTGAAGCACCAAAATTAAACGTGCCGGTTTCCAAAATCAGAATCAAATCTTTGGCAGAGTGGGCAGGGTTTACCCAGTCTAGGAACCAAATAACAAAAATTTAAAAATGCATGACCGCATGCACCGCGAACAGTTGGGGAGGGAGACAAAACAACACATATGCAAACAAAAGAAAAGGCTGCAGCACAAACTCACAACATAGACTTTAAAGACTCAGCAATGCTGAGCCATGAGTCCTTCCCGGGGCTCCACCTATGCGAGCCGTTGACAGTTCCATATAAGTTATGTCCAAAAAAGAAAGGATCCATGTACGAACAGACAAGTCATGAAGTGGCTTCCAATGGGTTGCAATCATTCTCTTAGCAGCTGTTAGTAGGGCTGCACGATTATGATCAAAATGATAATCACGATTATTTTGATCATTATTGTAATCCCGATTATTTGTTTATTTTAACCAAAACGAATTTTATAGTCACATAGGCTGTTTATAACTTCTTTCACATCCATATTGTGCTACATTCCTCTTTATGTTGAAGTTGTGTGTTTTACTGTACATACATACAGCTGCAACACATGTAAATGAAAATTATCTGAAATGAATAGCCTAGGATACATTTAAAAGAAAATGTATCTCTGTGAAAGCTCCTTCACTTGTTTTCAACAATAACTAATTAAAAGAGCTAGGGAAAGAGGGAGAGTGCGATGGACGTACTTATAGAGAGAGGGCTGACTCATTATGAATGGGTCCAGCACGGGTCCGTCTCACACTGTTACTCTACAAACTGAAGTTAGTTGCATTCAATAACTTCTTCTGTGTTTTTCACCATGTGCACCGCGATAGAGTTACCAGCGGTGCACTGGGACAAATACAGGTTTGCCTTTCATGCTTAACAATATACAGCTGTATTAATAACAAAACTGTAGACAAATGTCATAAGCGTGACACGCCGCTATGTCTCTGGCTCTGGGGAGCCTGTGTGAGGGAATGGGGGCGGGGCTGTGCAGAGAGTAAGAGGAGAGAGCCAAACACCGGCACGGCTTTACAGAAGAAATGGGTCATGCAACGCAACATTAACCATATTGACACGCATTTTTTTTATTTTTTTTATTGCTCGATTAAGCAAATTTGATCGTGGGAAGCCCAAATCGTGATCGTGATTAAAATTCAATTAATTGTGCAGCCCTAGCTGTTAGTCCAGCAAACAGCATGTTTTTGAGCTTTCTAGAGCTGAAAGGCTGACGGGTTCATTCACAATCAAAACAATTACAGTAACGGGTACAGTGACATTAATCAAAGCAGACATTTTGGATGCAATATTGTTCCAGAACTGACAACAGAAGAGCAATCACTCTTAAAGTAAAA
Source organism: Percina caprodes (assembly GCA_013375575.1). NCBI lineage: Eukaryota > Metazoa > Chordata > Actinopteri > Perciformes > Percidae > Percina > Percina caprodes. The sequence continues at coordinate 19,447 of JABXJD010001901.1, forward strand.
TACACAGGGACATAATTTTCAGCTCATCCTCCCTCCTGCCAGAAAAGGTTGACCGTAGTCCTCATTAATTGTCCAGAGTTTAAAATGCCAATACAAAGGAAGTCCAACGGATATTTGGCCTAAATGAGTAAAATCCGGCGGAATTTCCATTGGCAACGAAACAATCCCAGAAGTGGTAACATTTGCGTTTTTTTCCAACTATGATGAGTCAAAAAATGTCTGCTGTGAAAAAGGCCTATGCCAAGATCCAAGGAACCCCAGGAACTACATTTAGGAATTAATTCACAAAGCCAGTGCCTCAGCAACAATCTTTGTTGAAGTAAATGGAGCAGTTATTATTGTCGGACGCATCCTGGTCATATTGTGTTGTATTATGACACAATGAGATAAATTGAATGGGAATGTCTGTGGAGTTGTCATTCTCGTTATCCCTGATATTTTATCCTTGCTGTTGGTATACATGGCATTTGTGTACTTGCTGCACAAGTTGTTGTTCAGATTGGTATGATGGTCATGCCAATCTGAATCAACGTTATGTGCTAATAGTTTCTACAAATCAAATTGTGCAGGACAGACTGATGTCAACCTATGATGATGGTGATGGTGATGATGGTGAATAGTAAGGGTGCTCCAATCAAGATTTTTGGGGCCGATCACCGATTGCTGAAAGCAGTATTGATTGATACCGATCACCGGTCACCAATCACTGGGTCTATTTGAAGCCTTCTATTTACCCTGTCATATACAAAATTGTAATAGTCTTAACAATTTATATGTATTAAAATTAACAGAAGATAATGTATTGTGAATTGTCAACTGTTTACTTTTATTGACAGGAAACTTTCAACATCCTGAATCCTGTTGGAAACATCTTAAACAGCTTAGAGCTCAGAGAATTCAATATATTTAATTAACATTGACATTATTTAAATATAGTTTCATTCTCTGACAGCAACACAACTGCAGACAGAGAGAGAGAGAGAGATGTGCGACTGAAGTTCTCACCTCGGATCGAGCACTATTGCGATTGTATACAGGCGCTTCGACTGAATGTCACTGAATCTGTTCTGGACCGCTTCCAACAACGTGGCTTTCGAAGTTTTTATATTAACGGTACTGTTCCACCTGCTGGATACATCCTGTTGTAGCCTATTAATAGGCTGGCCAAGTTGCTTCAGAATATTTTGAAGTCGAGAGTAGGCAAGCTGTGAATGTTTGAAATGACCGACGATGCGTCTTCCACAGGCTGTTATATCAGCGATGCTGCGTTGTGATGGAACTCCGTCGGCAACGGCAAGCTGCAGTGTATGAGCCATGCACGGCAGGCTGGGTAGAACTGCATCTCTCATGGCCTTTACCATGTTCTTGGCATTATCCGTTAGAATAACGTGTATTTTTTCTTTCGGGATTCCCCATGCGCGAAACATGTCGCTGAATGCGGCAGCAAGAGCCTCCGCGGTGTGTGATGCCAAAAATTCTTGAGAATGAAGCACAACTCTTTTTAATTCAAAGTTTTGATTAATAAACTGCGCAGTTAGGCTCAACATGGACATGGGACGTACATCTGGACTCCAAATGTCACTTGTGAAGCTGATTGATGTGATGTCCTTCATTAGGGTGTCAACAAGTGCAATATCTCTCTCTCTCTCTCTCTCTCTCTCTCTCTCTCTGCCGTAGCGCTAACTAACTTTAGAATTTCCTTGGCGCACACGTTGCAAATCGCTAATGTGTTGTCTTTTTCAGACACCTTGTACAACTGCCTTTTAAGGAGACCACCGATCAAACTATTTAAAGCCTTTATCGGCCGATAACGATCGATGACCGATCAATCGGAGCACCCTTAGTGAATAGAAACATAGTCCTTTCTTTCTTTTGCAGATTATGACTTTGATGAATATGACAAACCTGGTGCTGAGCGGTTACGCAGGAGGAGAGGTGAAGATGATGATCTAGAGAGGTAAATCATCTTCTCGTGTTCTAATTTCTGTAAAACAAGATGATGTCTATCATACATACATAGCTCATAACCAATTCCAGATACAGTACATAACACATTTTGCAATGTGCATCTCATATATCACATATGCTAAACATTGTATGAACAAAAACCTCGCCGTCAGTGGGCTTATTTGCTATCTACAGTAATTTACGCAAAGGAAAAATCCAGCATATGGACGGTAAAAAAATCATTTTACAGTTTTTCAACAAAACAATGCGGAGGGAACATTACTATGTTTTTGATTTATTTTTTTTTTTTTAGCGGTATGTATCCCCACTAAGCTAGAAAACGTTTTAAACAGTAAGTGAATAGCATGTGTTGGGGGAATAGAATGTCTCCTGCAGCGGGGAGTCAAAGGCAGAGCGACCGCAGGGTTTGCTAACATTAGCTTTTTGTCCCATCTGCAGTCTGATAAACAAAGAAATTAATCAAATTCAGTGCCACTAACACTATTTTCCAAGCTACTGAAGCGTTTATATTTTACAGGACCCGCAGAAGTGTGTTTTTTATGGTAAAAAAGTAACATTTAATCAAACCACATTACCATCTGTAATTGCATTTTAGATATCCATAATAGCATTTCTTCTGGATATAATTGTATTCTCACTAGTTTAAAATGGTAAGTACTCCACAATAACAGTTTTACTAGTAGAATTTGTATTTCAAGATATCTACAACTTTTAATTGAACTGGTCAAAACTAAATAAATATATTGTTTTAAAATTTTAATTGGCAGTTTAAACATTTAATAGCTAGACTGGATATTTATTGCAGATATCAATAGTCAACTCTTCCTAGTAAAAAAAAAAAACCAAACAATTTGGATAGCCACAATGACATTCTTCCTATCTACAATTGTCATTTTGAAATATCCACAACGTCATTCTTCCTATTCAGAATTCAACATTCCAGATATCCGCAATAGAGTTATTACTAGGAAGTAAGGCTTTAACAATGAACCAAACCCATTGTGATTTATATCACAATTTTTGACCCGTGATTTGATACTAACCTTGATTCTTTTTGGGGGGGGATGGGGGGTTATACTCAGTAAACGTAATATAACTTTATTTTTGCCACATGGCATCGTTTTGTCATTCATTACATGCCATTTTGCAACACAGTAATACAACAGAGACCTTATCTATTGAAATTGTTTGATTTCAATATCAATCGATCCAACACCAAACATTCTTTTGTACTTTAAAATTATGTTTCCAAAATCTTTTCAGTGGTTCATTAACCACTGTTCACATGTAAGAATAATGGTAATGGTAACAGTATTGGCCAATTCCGCTTCCAACCTGTAGGGAACGAAGAGGAAAAGTGCTTTGGGACTGTAAAGGTGCTGGTTGACAAGTAGATGATGATAATGCTTGGTCTATAACGTTAGCTAATTCTTGGTGGTTAACATAAGTTTACGACATTGTTCAACACGCTCAGTTATTTTTAGTATGATAGTTTTGGCCACTGTTCACAACTCTGGGCTAACACAAATTCATCCGTAAGGGTATAGATAGACAAATATTCTGTCTGCATCACTCTCCCAGTGCTGCAAGGCTTCAGTCGGGATGAGAGCTGACAACAGCCCTGGGGGCACATCCACAGTCAGGCCCCAGCCAGCCCGGTCAGCTCTTAACTTCAGTGCCAAGGACGCTAATGGCAGTTTACTGAATCGTCGGGAAACAGACCCAGGCACCCGAGTCAGAACAGCGGCCATTTGTAACGTTACACCTTTTCTTCTTTTCTTTTAGCCGTCTTCACAGTAAGCTAAATTTACCAGACAAAATGGGGATAAGGCACCAAAAGGACTAATACTAATAATAATTTAAAGATGTGGTAGCATTGGATCTGGACGGAAAGGATAACGCTGGGATTTGGAAGGGTGTGTCGCGATTCTGCCTTTGTGGTTTGTGGATGTCAGGATTTCGGTTTCATATTGTTACAGCCCTACTAGGAAGAACTCCCATTTTAGATATCTACAGTACAAATCTTACTAGTCAAAACTCTAAATAAAAATAAAAATCTAGATATCTAAAATGAAACAAACATTCCAGATATCTATATTGTAATTTTGACTTTCCAAAATACATTTTGACTAGGAAAAAATGTCATGGATACGTATAACAGCAATTTTACTAGGAATCTATAATAGAAATGCTTTCCATCCAGATTGTAATTTTATACACCTTAAATTGTAGCTGATGCAGTGTTTGACATTAAGCAGAAAGATAATGAATGTCAAAATGGCTCACTTTAGTTTTGACTAGTAACATTTGCATCGTAGATATCTAAAATAGGATATCTGAAATTGAAAGCCCCATACACATGAATGGGAAAGGTGATGTCATTTGTACTAGTAAGAATGACGTGGTGGATATCTGAATTGTTCTTTTTACCAGTAAGAGTTGAATTACAGATATCTGCAATACATATCCAGTCTCGCTATTACATGTTATAATGGCCCCATAACATTTTAAATGATTTTTAGTTCTCTTAAATTTAGTTTTGACCAGTAAAATCAAAGTTGTAGATATCTTGAAATACAATTTCTACCAGTAAAATTCTTATTTTGTATATCTCTATTGGCATTTTAACTAATGAGAATACAATTTTAATGAGTAGAAATGCTTTTATGGATATCTAAAATATAATTGTGAATAGTCAATGAACCCCTTTTTTATGTTAAATGGCATCCTATCTACCTGTTCTTTAGATATCTACAATATATTTGTGGATATTTGCAATGGTATTGTTTCTAGTCATAATTCTAATTGTAAATATCTGAAATTGCATTTTCACTAGCCATAATATTAATTGTTGATATCCGTAATGACAGTTTTACTAGTCAGAATGTACTTTGGATTGTCAAAATTACAATATAGATATCTGAAATGCTTGTTTCATTTTGGATATCTGAAACTAGAGTTTTTACTAGTAACAGTTGTGTTGTAGATATCTGACTTGGGGGTTCTTCCTAGTAATAATTCTATTGCAGATATCTGGAATGTTCATTCTGGATAGGAAGAATGACGTTGTGGATATCTGAAATGACAATTGTAGATAGGAAGAATGTCATTGTGGATATCTGAATTTTTCTTTTTGACTATGAAGAGTTGAATTATGGATATTTGCAATAAATATCCAGTCTAGATATTAAATATTAAAATGGCTTTGCCATATCCTCTCTGCACTTTTTATATTTAAAGTACTTTTACGTAAAACATTAAAGAGCAATTAAAAACGGTCATTAAAATAACCTAAAAGAATAAGATACAAATACAATAATAAAAGTTATAGTGCAGTGTAAGAAATGTAATAATTATTTGATTTTATAGGCTGTCGGGATGGGTTTGGGAGGAGTGATTATTAGGTCTAAAGAGGTTAGTAATATAGGAGAAAAGCCATTTGAGTTTGTGGCAAAACCTTTCCGTGCTTATTTTTAATTTTGTGACAATTGTAGTGTGTAAATAGAAATAACTCTGCACCATTATCTGACTCAGCTAACTTGTTATTGTGTTTCTCCTTAAAAGTGATTTGGAAGAGGGTTTGTTGGAGGAGGATTGGCTGTCAGGTAAAAAGGTAAGATAATACAAACTCACTGTTTGTTTACTTTGATTTTATACTTGGATTGTCATTATGTTTTCTATGCTTACACATAGGAAATGGAAAATAATATCCAAAACATCGGGTGTTGGTAGAATATTAGAAAATTTAAAGTGAACAGTTGACTTGTAGCAGGTGGCTCCTCTGTGGGGGGAACTGTTGATGTGAACCAGGAGGAAGTACAGTGGACAAAAAAGGACTGTGTTGACCTGTCCAGATTGCCTTCACCACATGGGAATAGAGCATCCTTTGGGGTTGGATGTGGTCCCCTACCCCCATGCCACACTCACGGACAGCGTGAGGACTAAGGAAGAGTAGAATAGTATTTTAAGTCACACCATGATTGTTCTTTTTTGTGTTTCAGAATCCCTCAGAAGTGTCCGATGAAGAGCTGAATGATGACCTTCTACAAAGTGATGAAGAAGACGTAAATATAAGGTAAGCTAATTACATAAGTGCCACATCTGTGACAAGTTTGTAATGTTTTCAGTTTTAAATCCAACAGTTAAGATTTCAATTTTGCATATTTTGTCATCATGCTGTATCCCTGTTTTCTCCAAAGTCCCAGTGTTTGTTTGTTTTTTTCAGTGGTCACGATGTGAGCCTCAATGCCACATACAGCATGGGCACATCCTATGACCAGCAGGGCAACATGCAGGAAGCAGACTACACAGGTGATGTTGTGAACCTGGGTGAAGAAGGTGATGTAGACGAGGAGGGGTACCAGCAAGAGGGGAAGAGGAGTACACGCAGGAATACAGCCAAGACGACAATGCAGAGATGGCTGACGACCAAATGGATTACACTGGAGAGCTAGCTGAGGGTGACGATTGCTACCAGGATGAAGTGCTAGACATCCAAATCAATGAGCCCATAGATAGTGAATTTCAAGTGAGTTTTCACATTTGCTTACTCACACATAAAAGCCTGCGGATACACACATACACCATCCCACTCTTATTTCTGTCCAACTCTATTGTATCAATGAGATAATATCAGTTTTCTTTTTCCTGGCAATGGGACAGTCGGGATTAAAAATCTATTCAGAAGGAGATGTTGGTTGGCGTTTTGGGGCAGGAGAGGATTAGATTCATTATCACTTCCTGCCATTTAATTTCTCCATCTTGCTGACAAAGTTTGTGTTGACAGCTTGTTTGGCATGAGGTAATGCTCTGCTGTCCCCTCCAAATCCCTGTGCCATTGTGACCTTGGGCCCTGTATCTTTGGGGGAGTAAGAAGCTGCTTTGTGTTGGGGAGATGTGCTGCCAATCGGCGGAGGTTAATGTTGGGGGGCTTTTATCTCGGGCTTTAGACTGGATCTGATAAAGTCTCATGCAGGTGAAAAGATTATTGACCTTCCTGAGGACACCCTATACAGTTTTCTAATGATTGATGCGAGTTTCCCTTTTATTCCATTCCCTTCCTCTTAGCCAGGACTAAGAGGATCAAAGATAAGACCAGATCCATGTGCAAATGTCCATTATGGTCCCTTTACCAAGGTGTGATGGTGTTTGGCACCTGACAGAGATATATTAGCCTACCTCCTTTTTCCAAACAAAGATAAGATGTTGACCTTCTTACTGAGGGTGTGTGGCACAAGTTTATGCCTATTTTGGAGTTTGGGAAATATCTGGATTTGTATTATGTGTAATAACTGTTTACAAGGTCACTAAACCTCCTGGCCTTGACATTTTACTCGCAATGGTATTCATTGAGTACTATGTGGAACAGTTTAAAGGATTAAGCTGTTGTGTTCCCTTGGGGCAGCCTGTCCATTCGTCTAGTTTGCTGAGTGTTTTTCTTTTTTCTTTTCTGCATTAATATGTGCTGCTGTTTGGCAGGTTAATGGAGCGCAACACCAAACACCATGGTGTGACCTACAGTCTGGCCTTATTTAGCGATGAGTTTTTTTTTAGAGGATGTTTTTCAGATAGAATGTTTGAATTAGGAGCAAATCCCATACCAGTAGTATGAGGTTGTTGGTTTGCTGGAATGACTGAGATGTGTATTTGGAATTATATGAAATCATTGCATGACGACTTGAACTGGAATTTTCTTGTGGATTAGTAAAACTGATTTGTCATCTCCCAGAATGTTTGTCTGAAACGTTTTGGCATGGAGTCATGAACTTACAGTGCGGCCAATAACAGCAGTCAGTCAATTATATTTTCACCATCATTAGAACTGGGGAAGAGTGCTTTTATCCGTGCTTGCATTTCTGTATGTCATGTCAAACATTTACATCTCATTGAATTTCAAATGCTGTCAAGAATAGAACTGCAGCCTTGCTCCCACTGTTATGGTAATGTGGTTCGGGGAGGGGGGGTTACATGGTGTCCCCCCAAAATCCTCTCTATAACATTTGAATGTTTGCCTCTATGCTCTGTATGATTGTTGTTGTTTTTCATTTGTTTAAATTACAAATACTCACAAGTGTGTGTGTGTGTGTGTGTGTGTGTGTGTGTGTGCGCGTGTGTGTGTGTGTATATATATATGTGTGTATATATGTATGTGTATATATGTGTGTGTGTGTGTGTGTGTGTGTGTATGTATGTATGTATATGTATATATGTGTGTATATATGTATGTATGTATGTATGTATATGTATATATGTGTGTATGTATGTATGTATGTGTGTATATATATGTATGTATATATATATATATATATATATATATATATATATATATATATATATATATATATATATATATATATATATATATATATGTGTGTGTGTATTTATTTTAGCAACTGAAATTATATAAAAAATGTCTACATTTATTTTCATAAAATGTGCTCTTGGGTGTCAGTTGAACTCATCCATGTATCTGTTACGCTCATATATATTTGCTGTACATCATAACGGCATGCGTAGTATAAATAGATTTTTCATTTTCAGCAGACACCAAGAAATTGTTTTCCAACAATGGCTCAAGCAGTTGGCCATTTCTGATCCGTATCAAAGCGTTGTTACCATTTATGTTAATCAATACGTATTATCCATGTTATCTTTAAAGGATGGTGAATACCAAACCTATGATGATGAGCGTCCGGGTAAACATGGAGTTCAACAGGAGGAGGTCCCAGAGGAGCAGAGGGAGATAGGGGTAGAAGAGAAGCAGGAAGAGGAGGAGGAAGACACAGCCGACGGCTCTCAGGTCTTTGACACAGAGGAGGTGTGCTGACACCCTCCATACTCCATTCCATCATCATTTAGTGTGTAAACATAGGGGTCTGTACTTATGTGGTACAATCAAAGCAGTGTAGGTCAATATCTGAATTTAATTTAATTTGAATACATTTTATCATAATTTTATAAGTTCATGCAGAAGGTTTGAAGAATGATATTCAATGTTAAATGTTGACCTCTATGAAGAATATTTTCATTATCAATTAATCTGTTAATCATTTGGTCAGTTAAATTTCAAATAGTCATGCTTTTCTATAACATGCTTTTTCCTACTCACAGTTCAAACCCCAAAGAAATTATTAATGTTATAGAAGACTAAGAACACAAGGGAATATTCACATTTGAGGAACTTAAACTAGATCATTTTTGGCTTTTCTTTTCTTAAAAAGTTACTAAAACTATATATTAATTATTAAAGAATGTTAAGGTTCTAATTTGTTCAATCAACTAATAGATTAATTAGCTAATTGGAGACTTTGTGATGTACTGAAAACCATGATGAAGTTGAACACTTCCGATTGCAAAATTGTGGCTTTTGTTTTTAACCTCTGAAAATGTCCTCAGGTTGAAAATGAAGGTTTGCCTCAAGAAGAGACGAAGGAGGAATCGGACGAGGAGGATGAAGAAGATGAAGAGTCTGGTCGCATACGGTTTAAATCTGAGAGAAAGGAAGGGTTCGTTGTGCGGTTGGCCGATGCAGGCAGTAACAGGAGGATTATCCCTGAAACACTAGGTACAAATTATTCTGGCTGGGCAATATTTATCCTGTATTTGGTACCAACTAGTGAATTCTCAAATATTTTTGATCTAAAATCTTTGTGCCTCACTGTAATTGGATTACATTACTTGAACCTGTGCTTTTTTCGGTTAATGTTGAAGTGCTCTGGTTTCCTGTTCCACCTATCATTAGAACTGTCAGAAAAGGCTAAGCATGATCTGATGGAGTTTGAAGAACAAGAACGTCAAAGAAACAAAACAGATATGGAGGCCGAGGTATGCGAGGAGGAATGCGAGGAGGCAGAGGAAGAGGAGGCTTCCCACCATTTGGAATGGTAGATTTTAGAGGTGGAAACAGAGGAAGAATGATTGGCCAGAGGCTCCCCCTGATGGGAAACATGGGCATGCAGGTAAACCATTGTACAGTCACCCACCTGAACCCTTGTAAAGAGATAATCTTTTTGGCTTTACTGGGTAGCATCACTCAACACTCAACCACTCCTCTTGAAGAGAAGCTAAACTGAGCTCAAGAGCTTCACTGGATAAGATTATTTGAAATGGCTTGACTTTTTACCTTCCTGTATTTGTCAGTTACTACAAGAATGGGTGTCTTTGTACTTCATATGTTTTAGTCAGTGCTGCTCTCCACTATCTAAACTCATCTAAAACCTCAAAAGCTATGGTCATTTACGCATGACAAAAGTCAGAACGCTCTACTCCCTCTTATCTATGTTGATATATGGATTATAGCAATTCATGTAGTCCAATTTAGACAGTATTATACAAAATTAAATTTGTTCTTTGCCCTGCATTTAGTTTCTTGTGGACTTTTATTATTAGATATCACTCCAAGCATTTAATCCTTTGATTTACATGGCTCATCAGGTCATAGAAGATATTTTTGAAGGTTAAGGGAAATAGTCACTTTGAACATTTAACCTACATAAAAAGAACCTGTGGTGATGATCTTCAGTAACACAGTAGAAGTTTATCAAATTTTGGAATGGGGCCAGGTCTAGTTGTATCTATAATCATTTCAAAGATTTTGATTTCATCGCTATGTATTTCACCAAGGCAACGTTGTACAAAATGCACAAAACTAAATTATTGTACATGAATAATAGATTACCAATATACCATTGTGTTCAAGCAATTGTTCTCAAAGCTGCATGACATTTATGGGCAATTATCAAGCACCCATTTGAAACTCCATTTGACAATATAATTATATTGTGTGTGTGTATGTGTGTCACACACAAGCTAAGGTTAGTTTTATGTCACTTGTACAAATTCTTTGTACTTTAATAGTCAGGGGAGCCTTACATTAAATTACTTTAGGATACCATCTTCAATCTTGCTTGTGAATTGACTTGTTGGTGTGTCATCGCATGGCTGCAAGCCGTGATAGCAGAATATTACCAGAAAGAAACGTGTTTTGGCAGGTTGTTTTGATTTTCCCTCCTCTCCCTTTCCCCATCTCTTTCCAATCAGCAGCCATCTCTCCGAATGACCCTTCCTCATGAACAGCAACTGCACTCTCACCAGCACCACCCTTCCCATCCAAGAGGACCTCCTCCCTTTCAAGACCATGGGCGCCCACTGGCTCAGCAGCCCCTTCAGCCCCTCATCCCCCACACATGGCTCACCGCTCCCCGCCGTTGCGGCCCCAGATGGAGCCACCACCACGAATTATGAGCTCCCCGCCACCCAATTTCCCCCAGCATCACCAACAGCAGCCTCCACAGCCCAAAAACATCCACATTAACCCCCATTTCAGAGGGCCCACAGCATCCTCTGTACAAGGTAGGTTAATTCACTATTACTCAAGTGATTTTTATGGGACTGCTTTTATTTAACTTCTTTGACTTGAAAATAATTTCCAGTGTTTTTCCGAATTCACCACAGCGCTGACCAATTAATAGTATAAAGCACAAAACTGATATTGCAAACTTATTCATAAGTGACAGCAGAACTCCGTCACCTATGCATTAGCAAGGAGATATGTTACATCAATCCAAGCTCCTCTGATAGAACATTTGTGCCTCCTATTAGCTTATCAGATGGAGCGGAGACCATTAAGACTTTGTCTGTGCTGGACCTGGGTTTGACCCCGGCCAGCGGGCTTTTCTGCAGATCTTGCCCCCTCTCTCCTCTTTCCTCTCTGTCACTATCTAAAAATAGCAAAAATATCTTTAAACATTTTTTTTTTTTATGTCTAAGTTTCATAATCTAAATTCTGAGAATTCTTAAAATTTCATTTTATCGAAAATTGTGCCACAATAGTTAATCAACAAGATGCTCAGTTGAGGTGCATATTATGGCTGGCAGTTATCCTTGCACTGTCCTGAAATGTGTCTGGATTAGAATGTCATTTTGTTGTTTGGTTGAATGACAAGTGAATCGCTCTCTCAGCCAGTAATGGGTTTATCCTCCATCTTTCTTTTGGCAGCATCACCATTTCATTTTTCTGTGTGGGGGTGGGAGTGCACATGGGGTTTGGGTTTTGCTCCTGGGAGGAAAATCAGGGATTGCCTGTGGTTGTTATTAAGTGTGTGGGTGAGTTTTGTGTGTGTGTGTGTGTGTGTGTGTGTGTGTGTGTGTGTGTGTGTGTGTGTGTGTGTGTGTGTGTGTGTGTGTGTGTGTGTGTGTGTGTGTGTGTGTGTGTGTGTGTGTGTGTGTGTGTGTGTGTGTGTGTGTGTGTGTGTGTGTGTGTGTGTGTGTGTGTGTGTGTGTGTGTGTGTGTGTGTGTGTGTGTGTGTGTGTGTGTGTGTGTGTGTGTGTGTGTGTGTGTGTGTATTTATTTATTTAAGGAAGTGATAGATTGTAGTTCAATGTTTTCCAGTTGGAGAAGATGAGATGAAATTACATTAACCATCAATAACAATTCAGTTTATTTATTTTATATTGTGCCAAATATTGTCAAACCGCAAATTACATTTCTATATTTCAAGTTTGGCAAATTATTCTCCATATTTAATATTTACTTGAGCCCCTGGTCTGTGCCCAGCTGTTTTAAAGATGTGAGGAGCAACTCACATGTAGGCCTAGGTCTGTGTAACAGAATTTAGTATGGAGACGTCTAATGGACTCCTCCCTTTCAACTATCGCCACCCTCTCTCTGCCTACTGCCCCTCTTTTTTAATTTTCTCCCCCTCCTCTATCCACCCCCACTTTCTCTTGCTCTTTTTCTCTCTCATTGCAGTGCCCTTGATGCCTCCTGCTCAGAGCCAGCCCAGACCTGCTGTGGGTCCTCAGAGGTTCCCTGTGAGTAGCAGCTGTTTCTTTCTCTCTCTTTCGCCTCACTTACTCTCCCTCTCCACACGGTTAGTGTCCCTTTTTGTAAGGGCAATATCATTACGGCAATTACACTGCCTGCCCAGGCCAAATACCGTTAAAGCAAATCTGTAGACACTGATATGAGTCTGGCTGCACAACTGGAAATGCGTGATAGGGGCTTTAGGCAGTAGACTTTTGGAGGTTGAGGCTGCAGTGGCGGGACTTAGTTTGCAACTCTTCATGGATGGGCTTGGGTTCCAAATAGCCAGCTTGGTACATAATGGAATTGTGAAACCAGGATATACTGCCAGTTAAAATTCACTTTCCACAAGTTTATGTCCCAAAGGCATGGAGACCTTTTTGAACGGTATTTGAATTAATGAAACATGCTGGCGGTTTGATGGGGCTGGGGTGAGCCTCTTGCCTTTTTCCAGCATATATTCCAAAGGCTGAATTTCAAGTCAGAGAATAGGGATCTTAAGTCAGTGATTTCCTGGAAGAAAAGGTCCTTTATTTCACTCACAAAGAAACCCATCGAAGGGATGACGGAAATGCCTTTAAAGTAATTACTGTATTGAGGGAAATGGCTCGACAGCAAGTCAGCCAAAGTGCCTTAAGTTACTCAGTGCTTCTAGTAAATGATGCCCAGGCATCAGGTGGTGCTGGTACTGACTGACATCTTCCTGGAAAGTGCATTTTTTATGGATTTATGCAAATTAGCCATTGGGAAATAGCTGCATCTAATTGCATTTATGTGGATTTACAACCCTGTTGTCAAATCAGCCAGGCTTTCACATAGTCAGTCTTAGTCCAACTGTATTTTTACTTACCCCTTTTCCAACCTTCAATATCAGTATTGTGCAATTCCTGTTCCTTGAGGTCTGTGATTGTGCTAGATATAGATAGCACAGTAGCAGGGCTGTTCTTATCAGACAGTATAAGGTGGGCTTGGAAGGGTTTGCAGACAACTGGCCGGATGAATAGCATAGTGTTGGATTCCCCAGCTGTCAATCGCGTTTAGGCTGCTGTTGCCAAGGACACAATTTGAAATGCAGGTGACATACCAGCCGCCAACATTCCATTTGCCACTGGGCACCTGATTACTCATGATTATCATACATTATCACCCCATCAAATTTAATTGGTAAAAGACTGGGCAAATGGGGGGTCATAGCCTCTAGTATTACTGCATACATTTTTTGCTGGTGAAGACTGGTTTTGAAATATTAATCTCAGCACCAATTAAAGGTATTATAATTTTTAATCTGTTAGGATAATGACATTCAGTTTAACCACAAAATACAGAGGCTACCAACCACACTATTTGGAAATGTTGTCAGTTAGGGCTGTAATTTCTAGTAGTTTTCTCTCTCTCTCTCTCTCTCTCTCTCTCTCTCTCTCTCTCTCTCTCTCTCTCTCTCTCTCTCTCTCTCTCTCTCTCTCTCTGTAATAATGTAGGTAATTGGTAGCAGTCACAGCCAAGGTTATTATAGTTTTGTATTTTTATGTTTTGTTTTGACTTTTTGTTTTCAAATTCAGTTTATTTTGAATACGTTTTTAAAGCGGATTTGCTAGTTTAGTTTTTATTTTGCATGCTTCCTCCCATTTTTGGTGTTCCTGCATACTAACCAGCAGCTATCAGTTCGGCGGTGAAAGCACGCCTGTATTGTTCTTTTCCTACGAATGTCTCCGTCATGCTGCCTGGCCCTGTACACATACAGGTAAAAGCCAGTAAATTAGAATATTTTGAAAAACTTGATTTATTTCAGTAATTGCATTCAAAAGGTGTAACTTGTATATTATATTTATTCATTGCACACAGACTGATGCATTCAAATGTTTATTTCATTTAATTTTGATGATTTGAAGTGGCAACAAATGAAAATCCAAAATTCCGTGTGTCACAAAATTAGAATATTACTTAAGGCTAATACAAAAAAGGGAGTTTTTAGAAATGTTGGCCAACTGAAAAGTAAGAAAATGAAAAATATGAGCATGTACAATACTCAATACTTGGTTGGAGCTCCTTTTGCCTCAGTTACTGCATTAATGCGGCGTGGCATGGAGTCGATGAGTTTCTGGCACTGCTCAGGTGTTATGAGAGCCCAGGTTGCTCTGATAGTGGCCTTCAACTCTTCTGCGTTTTTGGGTCTGGCATTCTGCATCTTCCTTTTCACAATACCCCACAGATTTTCTATGGGGCTAAGGTCAGGAGTTGGCTGGCCAATTTAGAACAGAAATACCATGGTCCGTAAACCAGGCACGGGTAGATTTTGCGCTGTGTGCAGGCGCCAAGTCCTGTTGGAACCTGAAATCTCCATCTCCATAGAGCAGGTCAGCAGCAGGAAGCATGAAGTGCTCTAAAACTTGCTGGTAGACGGCTGCGTTGACCCTGGATCTCAGGAAACAGAGTGGACCGACACCAGCAGATGACATGGCACTCCAAACCATCACTGATGGTGAAACTTTACACTAAACTTCAGGCAACGTGGATCCTGTGCCTCTCCTGTCTTCCTCCAGACTCTGGGACCTCGATTTCCAAAGGAAATGCAAAATTTGCTTTCGTCAGAAAACATGACTTTGGACCACTCAGCAGCAGTCCAGCTCTTTTTCCTTAGCCCAGGTGAGACGCTTTTCGCGCTGTTTCTTGGTCAACAGTGGCTTGACACGAGGTATGCGGCAGTTGAAACCCATGTCTTTCAAGCGTCTCTTGGTGGTGGATCTTGAAGCACTGACTCCAGCAGCTGTCCACACCCTTTTCACAATCTTGACTAGGCGCGGTGATCCCTATCGCTTGTACACTTTTTCTGACCACAGTTTTTCCTTCCCTTTGCCTCTCTATTAATGTGTTTGGACACAGAGCTCTGAGAACAGCCAGCCTCTTCAGCAATAACCTTTTGTGTCTTTCCCTCCTTGTGCAATGTGTCGATGGTCGCCTTTTGGACAGCTGTCAAATCTGAAGTCTTCCCCATGTTTGTGTAGGCTTCAGAACTGGACTGAGAGACCATTTAAAGCCCTTTGCAGGTGTTTTGAGTTAATCAGCTGATTACTTTGTGGCACCAGGTGTCTTCAAAATGTAACCCTTACACAATATTCTAATTTTGTGACACACGGAATTTTGGATTTTCATTTGTTGCCACTTCAAATCATCAAAATTAAATGAAATAAACATTTGAATGCATCAGTCTGTGTGCAATGAATAAATATAATGTACAAGTTACACCTTTTGAATGCAATTACTGAAATAAATCAAGTTTTTCAAAATATTCTAATTTACTGGCTTTTACCTGTACATCCATGCCCTGTATCGGGGTTAGCTTCTGTTTCAGGGAAAGGGGGCTTTGCTTTCTCCTTAACTTTGTTAAGGTAAGCTAGGTTTGCCTAATTGTGCACGCTTCTCAAATGTACTTTCAAATTTGTGTTTTTTTTTTCCCTTTTAAACTTTCCACTGCAAGGCACTTGGTTTTATCTGACACAGTCATAATCAAATAGGTATCTCTTGCTTTCTTCCAACTTTTGGTACCATCACGATGCCTGGCCATTGGCATGAACTACTTGTGTTCAATTTGACGTGGAATGTCAGAATGTCTGGGTATATATACAGGTAAAAGCCAGTAAATTAGAATATTTTGAAAAACTTGATTTATTTCAGTAATTGCATTCAAAAGGTGTAACTTGTACATTATATTTATTCATTGCACACAGACTGATGCATTCAAATGTTTATTTCATTTAATTTTGATGATTTGAAGTGGCAACAAATGAAAATCCAAAATTCCGTGTGTCACAAAATTAGAATATTACTTAAGGCTAATACAAAAAAGGGAGTTTTTAGAAATGTTGGCCAACTGAAAAGTAAGAAAATGAAAAATATGAGCATGTACAATACTCAATACTTGGTTGGAGCTCCTTTTGCCTCAATTACTGCATTAATGCGGCGTGGCATGGAGTCGATGAGTTTCTGGCACTGCTCAGGTGTTATGAGAGCCCAGGTTGCTCTGATAGTGGCCTTCAACTCTTCTGCGTTTTGGGTCTGGCATTCTGCATCTTCCTTTTCACAATACCCCACAGATTTTCTATGGGGCTAAGGTCAGGGAGTTGGCTGGCCAATTTAGAACAGAAATACCATGGTCCGTAAACCAGGCACGGGTAGATTTTGCGCTGTGTGCAGGCGCCAAGTCCTGTTGGAACCTGAAATCTCCATCTCCATAGAGCAGGTCAGCAGCAGGAAGCATGAAGTGCTCTAAAACTTGCTGGTAGACGGCTGCGTTGACCCTGGATCTCAGGAAACAGAGTGGACCGACACCAGCAGATGACATGGCACCCCAAACCATCACTGATGGTGGAAACTTTACACTAAACTTCAGGCAACGTGGATCCTGTGCCTCTCCTGTCTTCCTCCAGACTCTGGGACCTCGATTTCCAAAGGAAATGCAAAATTTGCTTTCGTCAGAAAACATGACTTTGGACCACTCAGCAGCAGTCCAGCTCTTTTTTCCTTAGCCCAGGTGAGACGCTTTCGCTGTTTCTTGGTCAACAGTGGCTTGACACGAGGTATGCGGCAGTTGAAACCCATGTCTTTCAAGCGTCTCTTGGTGGTGGATCTTGAAGCACTGACTCCAGCAGCTGTCCACACCCTTTTTTTCACAATCTTGACTAGGGCGCGGTGATCCCTATCGCTTGTACACTTTTTCTGACCACAGTTTTTCCTTCCCTTTGCCTCTCTATTAATGTGTTTGGACACAGAGCTCTGAGAACAGCCAGCCTCTTCAGCAATAACCTTTTGTGTCTTTCCCTCCTTGTGCAATGTGTCGATGGTCGCCTTTTGGACAGCTGTCAAATCTGAAGTCTTCCCCATGTTTGTGTAGGCTTCAGAACTGGACTGAGAGACCATTTAAAGCCCTTTGCAGGTGTTTTGAGTTAATCAACTGATTACTTTGTGGCACCAGGTGTCTTCAAAATGTAACCCTTACACAATATTCTAATTTTGTGACACACGGAATTTTGGATTTTCATTTGTTGCCTCTTCAAATCATCAAAATTAAATGAAATAAACATTTGAATGCATCAGTCTGTGTGCAATGAATAAATATAATGTACAAGTTACACCTTTTGAATGCAATTACTGAAATAAATCAAGTTTTTCAAAATATTCTAATTTACTGGCTTTTACCTGTATAACTATATACTGTATGTCTATGGCATAGACTGTATAAAACAGGTCTATGGCTCAGGTTAAACTCAGGTTAATGATATTAAAGAATATCTAAAATTTCTATTCTTAATAAAATACTTTTGACATTTGCTCCCTCTTCACTATATTTGTCTTGGTTATCCCCTCACTGCTAAGAACTGTTCTAGCAGCAGTTACATATTGAGTTGCCTGCAGCCTGTTTATCAAGGATTAAAAGTGACCCTTTAGCTTTGAGCTTTGTTATTCAAGAGGTATTATATGTACACTGGAGTCCTCATTGTGCAAACCTGCCTGTCTGACCTTTTTAAAACAGTATGAGTGCACCCTCATTGTGTTCTCCTGTCTTTGTAAGCCCCTTTGATTAACTTTCTGTTAAGCAAGTTTTTGGGACTCTGGCCTTCTAGCTTTCTAACACCTCTTCTCTCTAAATACCGTTATGCAGCAGTGGAATAAAGATGGATTAAGCCTTGATAGCATCTTAAGTAATTTACAATAGGCTTGGAGGAGGCAAGCAGCCCATTTGTGGAAGTGCCATGTGTTGAATAGCAGGTTAATTTTTCAACAGAGATGGATATTTGAAAGAATAAAGGAGACTGTTATGAGGGAGATTCGAATTCCAAGGAGGGATTAAAGGGTTGTTATCTAGCTTTCCTTGGAAGATAGATGGGGAGTAATGTGTATGCAATGAGTAGAAAGCCGTCATTCATACGAAGCGGTTGAAACAAAGATGAGGGCACTTATCCCCTCCTGAAATACCCTTTTCTTGTTAAAGACTTTTAGAAGGTTCATCAACAAAGCCCCAAGTAGCATTAATGCAGGTTTTCTCACAAATTCAGGCCAAGGGGTTAATATTGGCATGCATATTGATGTTTACAACTCAAGATTCTGCTTCTTTTAATGACCCTGGCCTTTCAATTACAAGCACTCCTGCCAGCTGCAGTACTTCACAACAAATTCCCATTTTTCATTAGTTTATTTTGTTTGTGATTATTGAGTTCCCAGTCCGGCCTATAATTCATGAGTTTTGTGTTTTCCCAGGGACCAGGAGACTTCCAGCAGCACATGTCTGGTAATTTTGGTCAGCCCCAGCGGCCCCCTCATCACATGGAACCCTTTAGGAACCAGCCACCTCAAGGCCCCCAAGACAGAGAGCCCCTCTTTATGGGAGGTGAGTACCACATCCACCTTGGACGAGGGTTACAAAGCTCTCTTGACATATTTAATCCTATTCGACATCACCTCTGGCAGTATACCTACAGGGTATGCTGCTAGCTTTCTGGTGCTGCTCTATCAGCACTCATGTTAAATGCATGTGTGTGTGTGTGTGTGTGTGTGTGTGTGTGTGTGTTTGTGTTTGACACACACCTGAATGAGCCTTGGAAACTATTAAACAACTATATTTCCGATTTTCCATTCACAATGTTAATGCAGAATTAAATACAACCTTTGTTGTTTACCTTTTCACCTGGATAGTTGTCTGTTTTCGTTTTGCTTTACTATAACACTATACATTTAGAGAGGGAGTTACTGATGCATTGAAATTGGCTCACAAGGCAAAAACTGACATCTATGTTGTGTGGTTGTTTGGTCTTTATCGTGTGGGCACAGAGCGCACAGAGTCAACACGGTTTCCAGGGCAGCACATGTTTGATCACCAGGGCCCCGGTCCTCTGATGAACAGCACCCACAACATCCATCAGCAGCAGCACCAGCAGCTGCCCGGCCAGGGCCACATGGGTTTCGGCCCACCCGGACCACCCTTTAACCAGTCAGGCCAGGGTCCGCTAGGTCTTTTTCCAAGAGAACCCCCAAGACCCAACATCCCTCCACACCAAGGTCATCAGGGGATGGTCGGCTTAAATCAACAAGGTGGACCCCCAACCAGCACAGACCCTTCATGGATCCTCGTCAGCCTTTTGGCCAGCAGGGGAACCTTTTCCCCCCTCCACAAGTCCAGTTTGGGATGCAGGTACGACTAAGAGTAAGTGATTTTAACAAACTGTAGGTTTTTGTGTATTTGCTTCTGTATCTTGTGCAACAATTTTGTGCTGTTACTTTAGTTCCTCCCAAATTGTTTCTTGAATTTGCTTGCTAAATATGGTAATTTGATCAGAGTATTATGATGCTTTTTGGAGCATCCTTTCTTACTTTTGACAATTCTTGTAAAGGAGCCATGCAAACCATTCACATGCTGTGTCTGCGATGAATGTCTGAATTTTTGTCTGATTTGCGCTGGATTATTAAATCTGCTGTGGCCTAAGCAATGACTAGACAAGACTAATGTACACAAATAAACTAGACTAGTTATATTCACTGTTACTGAAGCATTAAGGAAAAAGACTGATGTCTGTTTGGTACCTCTGCATTTTGTCAAGAGGCATAGACAAGAGCTCCCTCTAGTGATTGAATCACTATTGTTGTACTACTAGGTAGATACTTTAGGATACCACTTAAGAGGTTATGTGCAGGAAATTGGCTTATTTACAATTAAGGAAAGCTATAAGAGTTAGGGTTTGTTTTTGACCGTGCAATGTTGTCTTTGTAAACAACTATCACATGTTTTGATTATGTTTGTATTAATCTGTAGCAGTTTTTTTAAACCCCCCACCCCCTCCACCCCCACCTTCTGGCTGACACTTCGCAGCAGCACAAACAAATATATTTATTCACCTGTATTCACACAATGAGGCATATTTTCAGTTGTGATTGAGTTGATTTTTGAGTTACTATATAGGCCAACTTTGATCATGACCTATAGGCTAAGCATTCGGTAGCAAATAACAATAACCCCACTATTAATTACATTATCTTAATGCACTGTAACTACTTGAGCATGTAAATAATGCACCCTAAATACAAACGTGAGCAAGGGCGTTGAGCTAGCAGGTGAAGAATACAAACAACGAAAATCACTTGTTAACTTAATTTAAATTTGCGAGACCATGCTTAAATAAACTGACAACATAACTTATAAGACTTAGTTTTTAAGGACGTACACACACAATCTCAACTGGCTGGTTATCATGCGGAAGTGCGTCTCTTTCAAATCAACATAGAGAAAACGGTGTAGTATTTGTAAACCACTAACTTATTCAACGTTGAGATTAGGGTTCATAAGAAGCTATACTATTGCTATTGTAAAAAATGAAATAGAAATCACGTACTTTTTGCATCATATGTAATAAGTTCTGATTTTGCAGGTTTACTCATGTCTCCTTTCTCTGATATTTCAGGGCTTAATGCACGGCCCTCCTGTCTCCCAGCTTCAGCATCACAACCTCTTGCCATCCCATCAGCCCATGCAGCAGCAACATCATAGGCAGGAGTTACCCCATCATCAGCAGCAACATCTAAATGTCAATGAGCCCCGCCCCATGATGCACCATGGCCAGAATCTTTTCCATCAACAGCATGCTCATGGTAGCCCCAGGCAGATGACTCCCCGCCCTCAGAACTCCCAACAGCGCAACATGTCCAACAGGCAGAGGATGGTGAGAGATTAACATATCAGCTCCTCTATTTTCTGCTCAAAGTTAAGAAAAGCAGTAGAATGGGGTCATTCAAATTACTTTTTCTTTTCTCAAAAAACACAAGTAGCATGTGTAAAATGGATACCCCTAAATGCAGATATTAGTATCACATTGATTGTAAATCCAACATGAAATGTTTATATTTTGCCCTTTTTTCAGAACACACCTGTCTCCAAACAAATGCAGCAGCGCAACAGCAACCTGCGGGAGCTCCCTGTAGCACCTGGCAACACAAACATGAACAGTGCCCGCCCTGCTGCCAACGTTAGAGCTGTTGCCAAGGCAACGCAGGGGGTGCGTCCTGGGCAGAACACTCAGCTGGTGCCTGGTGGTGGCAGAGGAAGAGGCCAAGTGGCTGCCAAGATCGAATCACAGCCTGGGGGAGCAGGCAGGACAGTGGTTCGCAAGGAAATCCCAAGCACACTGTCCAGCACGGCACCACAGGTCAGCTTTTTAGCACTTAGGGGGGGAAAAAAGGAAAGGGGAAAAATTTTGTCATGGCACATTTGACAAATGAATGTGTACTACTTTTTATGGATAACTTTCTAAAATAGTACTGTAAACTGAGTATTTGTTACCTGCCAAATTCCCAGTTACACAGAAATTGTAAGCTTGACCAAGCTTCTTAGTTTGCTGAGAAGTTCCCAATTTAATAAAAGCCCAATCATAAGGTTGTTAATGACAGCAGTCGCACTCAGTTGGAAAGACCAGATCAATACTACTGCATTTTTCTCTTGGGTTTTGCCTTTGATTACATCTTACTGTCAGGTTAAGTAATGTGTTCATATAGGACACAGTGGTTTACGGCTCCCCTTCCAGTAATTGGAGACAGGCAGTCATATTGTCAGTTTGTGTGTTGTGCCACAGGACCCTGATGAGGATGAGGAGACACGGCAGTACCGTCTGAAGATTGAAGAACAGAAGCGTCTGAGAGAGGAGATCCTGAAGAGAAAGGAGATGCGACGGCAGATGCAGGCTGGAGTTAGAAAGAAGGAGCTGCTGGATAGGCTCAATGCCCAAACTCCTAGCCAAGGCTCAGCTCCTTTACAGATTCAACCCTCACAACAAAATCAACAAATGCCACACCCTGTACAACAGCCACAACCACAGCAGCAACAACTACTACAGCCACAACTACTACAGCCACAACAGCAAAGACAGTTGCCTCAGAGAACCCAATCATTGAATCAATCATTTAAGAATTCTAACCAAGCCACCCCAATCCCACCCAACGGCACTCCTCAGATTCCTACACCACGTCCCAATGTCAAGACACGCCTGCAGATGGTAAAAGGTAGTACCCAGCAGCAACAGACCCATGGGTCTGTTCCAGACCAGCAATGGAAACCGCCTCAACAAAATCAGCAGCAACTGCAACAACAGCGAAGAAACAGTGCTGTGCAGAACATTAACATGCCTGGTGTTCAGATCAAGGCCAGTCAAGTCCCCCAAAAGATAATACCTGTAATTCCTTCTGTGGTCACTGGCCAGGCTCAGGCTCCAACTCAAGGACCTACACCTGGGACTAAAAGAACTGTGATGCAGCGGGCCAAGAATTCTGGTTTCGAAGACCAGCAGGTGCCAACAAAAGTCAGAGTCGTCAAACTTTCAGGAGCGGTGAGCACACCTTCTTTTGTGTTTTGGTCCGACATTTATTTGATTCTCTTCAGCAGATTTTACCCACGAGGGAAACGACAGTGTTGAAATGAAATGTCACTGATTGGCCTCACACTGTCTATTTTGTAATCTAAAAGATATCTAACCTATGGGAATGACAATGTGATGGGTGTGTCATTTTGGTAAAATTGATCTGTTAAGAGTTTCCTCTCTAAAGCTTTGGGAACTGGTATTTAAGACACAATGTCTTTTCGCACATTTTACCTTTTAGAATGCAGAAAGGCAGTAGGCATTAAAAAGAGAAGTATGACATTTATCTGTAGAGTTGAAAACACCTCATCACTGCTCTTAAAGGTTGATATCCTCTTTTAAGGGCAGAAGAGTATTCTTTGAACGATAGAGGCCTTAGAGAGGGTAAAAAAAGAATGACAGTAACAACAACTAGTTCAGAATTACCAATGCTGGCTATTTTATACTCACTTGATAAGTTACTGCTGTGGCCTTAATTACACATTAATCTTGTTGAAAAACCACAAAGGCATGCATGTTAAACATTCATTCTTGTCACTGATGAGACATGTTGGTAGAATGTGATAGTATTTGAAATAAGCTGCTTTCCAACTCATCCCAAAGGATCAAGCCACAGAGCCAAAATCGCAGGCTGGCTACAGATAAAGATAACTGGATGTCAGTGCATTAATGGAAACCTGCGCAGAGCTATCTGATGTACCGCATCTTGGAGAAAAAAGGGGTGTAGGATGCGAGGTGGAGAAAAAGAGATGGGAACAGAAAGAAACCGCTAAGGCCTATAGCCGTAGTGAAAAGAAGATTGCCTAGATGCTCCCTCTTCCACATTGTTCTGCTGTCATCAACGGGCACTTGACAATGTTATCTCCTCCCTCTTTTTTTCTTTTTCTTGCTCTCTCTCTCTTCCTCTGTCATCCCTCAGTTGCTTTTTTTCCCATCAACCATCTCTCAGGTGCAAGGTAACAAAAGAATGCCATCCCACACCCTTGTAATTAATCTTTCTTGGTTGAACGGGGGGCAACATAATACCTGTGTAAGAAAGTTGCCACTTTTGAGGATTTGTATGGCTTAGGAACACAGATAAGAGGCAAATTATATTTTCATTGGGGATAATACAAAGCAGTGCAACACACAAAAGCTGGGGAGGAGGGGTGTAAGGGGAATCGGGTACACATCGAGCCTCTGTCGTTCCAGTGTAATGCAGCTTAGCATTTGATGGGTGCAATCAGAAGCTGTGATTTCTATAGGAGGGATTAATCCATTTACTCTCAACTGGGGACAGGTCAGAGATATCGCCTCTTTTCTTCCGCTGTATTGATCTGTCACATCTCTCCGCAGAGTCTGGGAAGAGACGACCTTCAATTCTTCCCCGCATGTCAACAGAGTTGAGCTGTGACTTTATTTGATAATGAGCACATCACCTTGTTGGGTTAATCTTTATTCCCTACAGCATGTCTGATAGGGATCCAGAGCCAATGCTGGCCCTTTTTCCCTTTGCTTTGTAGATATGGCCTTGCATTTCTCCATTTTGTCCATAAACACTTTTCCTAAATGCTTAATGTGAATAGAAGTTTGTGATGCTTGCAGATAGATGGAGATAAATGCTGGTATTTTGTGTGAGGTGCTAAATCAGTGGTCTTCTCCATCATCCTCATCCAGAGTGGAAAGGGGCCAGTGGCAGCCGGCGGCCCATTGCAGCAACAAGGCACCTGGTCAGCAACCCCGCTCAACCAGGCTGTGCAAAGAAAGGTTACCATGACAGCGCAGCAGCAACAGGGACCAGGCGGAACACCACAGGCTGGCCGAGGGGTTATGGGCAACCAACAGCAAAACAGGGTATGTCATAAATGAGCACACACCTTATCTGTGCTGTGGACACCAGTAACCATTTCATTATTATTATTATTATTATTATTATTATTATTATTATTATTATAATATTTATTATATTTATTATTATATTAATAGTGAAGAATGTGGGCTAATGGCAGTTCTGAAAGAAAAACAAAGAAGCTGAAAAATCTCCTGTACAGTTGTCCTACGCCGCTGGTGCTACCCTGGCATTCAGTAGAGATAGCAATCAAGCAGTAGTGGTAATAAGACAGGACAGTATGCCAGGTGCAGGAGTATTGACAAGCTGAAAGCAGTGTAACGCGGGGGGCTACATAAGGTCCCCTGGCCTCTCTGCATGCCTGACGCCACCAGACTGCTGTCACAGTTACCATATTCACTTATGCTGACACGGTAAGGCAGTCACCATAACGCTTGCATGGCTCCTCTCCCTTTATGCTCCCCCACCCCCAACACATACGCACATGCACGCTCACATGCACACACACACACACACACAACCTCCTCTCCTCCACTTACTCTGCAGCTGAAGAAACATACCACTCACACTCGAGCTCAAATGAAGATATGCCATGCCACAAGCATTATGCTCTGACGTTGATGTTCTATGTAAAAATATGATATCTCAATCGTTTGAAAGCTTGGTGTGTCTGAGAGGTGCAAGAGGAAAACAGCGTTTTAAAATTTTCCTTTGTGCTGAGAAACGGTATAGCTCCTCTCCACATGGTTGAATGCAAGATTAAAACATCAAGCATGCCAGTGAAAGCTTTAGTCTGTGTTTTCGCCCGCCATCATTTTCTTAACCTTTCCCCGATTCTTTAACACATTTGGGCAATTTTTCTCACACCTGGCGTCGGTGTAGGTTGTCGTTTCGGGACGGGGACGAGGTAGAGGGGGTAGTCAGATGGGTCGAGGTCGTCCAATGTCCACCAGACAGAGCCAAAAGGAGCAGAGAGCGAACGCTGCACAGTGTCCATAAAGGGCCTCTCCTCATCCACAACTGATGTTCAACTGCAGAATCTTCTCATGTCCATTGGCCCGATAGAGGTAGGTTCTGAAGCTTGATAGTTAAGTGTACATTTTTGTTGTATTGAAGTGTTTTTCCTATGACTTAATATGCTTGTAAAGCATCCAGTTTGTATAAAGAGTAACAGTCTTTATACTTACCTCATGATGAAAACTTAAAATATAGATATGCACTTGCACCAACCAAAGGGACAGTAATGACATTTTCGTAGTGTGATCCCATAGCGCCCTCTGTTGTAGTGATAAGCTAGGTAGAGAAAAGAAATTAATAAATACATTTTGTAATACCATCCCCACTCCCTCTTGTGGCTAAGGGGAGAATCTAGTTGTACTAGATCAAGCTATTTTACAGCAGACATTTTGACTTGTCACAGTAGGAAAAGCACAGGTGTAAGTAACAAAATGAACGATGGCTGAATTCCATTTAGCTGCTTTGATTTCAAGTTGCGGGTATCAAGCATGCTTGCTCATTGTCACTCACTGAAGCACTTAAATACAACAGAGACATCATTATTATTAACACCTGTGCCTTTTCTACTATGACAGGTGAAAGTGTCTGCTGCGAGAGAGTCCTATTTGTATTTTACTATTTCTGTTTATTGCAGATGTTCAAAATGATGCCCCAGCAGAGAAAAGCAATCGCCACATTTTCCAGTCCCCAGCATGCAGCAAGTTTTCAAATGAGCTTCCATAGGTAATCAATATTTCTCCCTCTTTTCGTCATCTTTATTGAAACACCAATTAAATGATTACATTCTGTGGTTGGTAGCCTTTGCATTTTGCCAATGTGCTGGTCATGAAATGTAGCTGCTGTACACATTGTACCCAGCACAACATAAGTGTTCATTAGTATCTTTACCCCAGAGATGATGGCTCAAACATTATTATCACAATTGCTACACAGGCACATGATTGATTTGTCCCACATTGATGTGTCGCTGATTGATGGATGAGGAGCACAATACAGCCAGGAAGTCTTGTTACAAGAAGTCACTTTCTCCCAACGTGGGAGCCTCTCGTGCACAACTCCAACCTGGCATAGGAATATTTCTTCAGCCCTTTGTGGTTACACACCAACGTCTCTGCACAGAACCATCATTCATCACCATCAACTTGGAACAGTGACCATAAAGACCTTAGCTGCGAGCATGTCGTATGACTTTGTTTACTAATTGTCCATTGGTGTAAAATAGCACTGAAGAGACACTGGACACTTAAACCTACTTTGATGTAGTTTGTGAAAAACGTTTAGTACATCTTACTAAATAGAATTTATCATGGGATAATGGTTGCTCCCCTCCTCAGTTAGACTAATTAATCAAACCAAACAAACACTTTAACTTTGAAATTGAGATATAACCACTTATTTGCGTCTTGCTGATTGGTTTGGATGCAGGAACTTGTTGCGGCAGACTCTGGCCAGCAGTATTTCTCCCCCTCTATAGATGGCAGTATTTCATCACTAATGGTGTTTCATTTTTTCCAACTGAAGCCAGCTTTCAGATAGAGAGGAGTCTCCAAGCAGTTTTGGGTGAATGGCACTCCCTAGTGGAGAACTTGCATACAGACACAGAAGTGAAAGATTTGACACAATAGTGGCTGGGACCAAATTGGCACTGGATGTAAAATGAATACTAGTTTTCTAAATTCCCAATGTTTTTAGGAGTTGTAAATCTTGTGACTTTTGTGTAGCCTTTGTGGTGCTTTTCAGTTTCAGTGTTGCTTCTGGGAAGGATTGTTCAGATCATCTGTAGTTTAGGTTAGTCAGTTTGGTCATTTGGCATTGCTACTTGTTCTAAACTTCATGAGATCTTTTAACTGTTACCTGGAATCCGTTTTGGAATAACCTTCCATTTTGGGTGTATATTTTAGTTGTATGTCTGATTATGGATTAGTTAGATTAAGGTTTATAGTCTGTGCTCAGTGGTCTTTGAGGAAATGTGTATGCAAGTGTTTTTTGTTGAGGTTTTTTATAATTACAAATGTATATTGTTTGGCAGCTGAATTAGTCATTTGTTTTGCTTTGTCAGAGAGGATTGCTTACAATTCTCCTCAGGATACATTTCTGTAAATGTTTTCCAGGATATACATTAGGCTTCCTCCTTTTGCCAATAATTGTTCAGGATCTGCGTGACTATCAGTTTGATCATTTGGTTATCACTAAGCTGCATGGTTTGCCTAGAATAGCACTTTGAACAGTTTGTCTTCACGCTGAGCTGATAACATAGATGTTTGGCAGTATATCAGAAACTAAAACCAATTCACTGTATTACTATGCTCCATAAATTGAATTCCCCTTATAATAATTAAGACATCCTTAATCATATTGACGTCATACTCCTACACAAAGATACATTTTACATAAGAAATTCTAAGTAACACTTGTACAGACGAATACTTTTTTAATTTACTCTGAGCATGTGCCCTTGTTTGGGGAGTGGTACCACATCACTGAAATTTTTAAATACTAGTTTCTGTTGCACTACATTTGGCAAGTTAGGCTCATTTACATTTTTCACAAGTCCATGATTTCTTTCTTCATCACACAACATTTTTGCCTGTTCCGGGTTTAAAGTTTGTTAAACAAAAACAGTTCTTTTAAATCTTAAGACGTTGTTACCCATGTTAATGTGACAAAGAAAGCTGAGGGGGCAACCATTATCTATGTAGTGATCATGTGCATAAGTAGACCAGAACATTCTCTCAATATTTATCCTGAATTTTATTTTTTTTTGTTATTCTTTATTATGTTGTATCAAGTTAAGCATTTTTATATGTAAGGATATGCTAACGTGTCCAGACATAAATCATTTTACTAGTGTTATGTTTCTAATTTAGAACCAAAATGAAGAATGCCTGGACCACAATTCTGTTTATAAGACATTTGACAACAAGTTTAAGGTAAAATAAAAACATGGCCAATATACCGTGAACATGCAGGTATGTGAAGCCGGTTAAACTTTAGCCCAAAGATGTGTGGTTGTGTGTGATGTCCATGTGTCTGGTGCCTTTACGAATAATAATATTTCTAAGTTATTGGTTATTCATCTTACAACATATCACATATACTTTATAAAACTTTTTAAACATCTTGTATGGCAAGAAATACTACCTTATATAGATTTAGGGGGATGCCACTGAATTTTGGCATTGAAATTATTTGCTTCATAGACAGAAACGCAATTATTTTTGTCCTGCCCATTTAACTGTGATGTCATACTAATGTTCAGCTACCTACATCCCTGACGTGCTAGAGGTAAAGCAATAGGCAAGGTAAATGTAGCCACGTTTTACTGGATTTGACTAATACAAAGATTATTTGGAGGGTTAACATTTAGCCATACAGTCTTCAAATTACTCTTACTAAATCAACTCATGGCTGTGCATCTGCATGACGTCACAGATTAAGTTCATGGTTCTCTGGTTTTAAGACTTCAGAAAGAGTTCATGTTCACAAGTACCTATTGGCCTCTCTC
This sequence comes from Percina caprodes, assembly GCA_013375575.1. Lineage (NCBI taxonomy): Eukaryota > Metazoa > Chordata > Actinopteri > Perciformes > Percidae > Percina > Percina caprodes. Next base: position 48,960 of record JABXJD010001901.1, read on the forward strand.
ATTGACTGCATTTGCAAATCAAATTGATAATATTTAGTGCTATTTCCCTTAAATTAGGCATTACTAAAATCAAAATCCAGAAAGAAATTAAGCTGCACATTTGTGATTCTTTCCAGTAAAGGTCACTAGATTCACAACATGCTTGCAGCAATTGAAGTATCGGGACAAATGGGGTGCCTGAAAATGTCTAAACTCCTAAAAATTTCTTCTTTCTACTTGTAAAACCTGAGGTTCCATGGTTTTTAAGTCTTTTTTGTATGTTGTGCAGTTGTTCTAAACTGACTTCTTTGTTTTATTTCTTTTGTTTTAAGTTGAACTGATGTAGAGGGTTTTGTTCTCTAACAATGTGTATTTGATGTCTTTCATGTTGTGTGTTGCACTACATTTTTAGTGCTGTGGTAAATCCTATGGATTTGAAAAAGTATGGGCAATGCCAGTGATAATTATATTGCTACAAGAAATCTGGTCTTGTAATGACAGAGCAGATTCATATTGAATCTTTTTGTAACTTAATTTTAAGAATTCCGTACATATATGTAAGTTGACCTTTTAGACAATGTTGTATTCCTCATAGTGGTTTCCTTGAGAAAAACGTTGCTCTATTGCCTCCTATTGACTAGGTTGTCTTTCTAATCACGTCACTTGATGTGGTTGCATTATGGTATTTAGATTAATCTGCGCCATAACTATGGTCTTTCTTAATACTTGAATATGCTGTCATTATGGCTGCTAGTATCATAATGTTTTTAATAGCTTTGGGTCAAATATGCAACACTAGCTGGGTTGGGTTCTACATAAATCTAACTTATACCTTTTTTTTTTAACAGGTCCATTTGGTGATCCAGGGTGTGGAGATTTTGCAGACTGACCAAAATAATCATTCTTTCTTTTTCTTTAGGTCACATCCACTTAAACAGAGTTGGTATCGGTGTGATTGCAAGCCCCAAAAGCAAAGTTAAAGGACTATACCAAGGGTTTTGCATGTTTCAGCAAAATCAACAAATTAGGTTATCATGTTATTATATCTAACTTTCCAACTTAAAGGCAGCTGTTGGTTTTACATAATCCTAGCACTGTATGCAAGTCAACCTGCTTATAATTGACAATTCATCACATTCAACTATTAATTGGCTTTACTTTTGTCAAAGTTACGTAATTGTTGCATGTTAAGGCAGTGGAGGTTATTGGTTCCTTGATGTGTTTTAGGTGCTTATACAAATTTCCAATATCTGAAATTTGAGTTGGCTGGTTAAGTTTGTCCCTCTAATGTAATAATTTAAGGTTAACTTTGAGAAACCCCACAGGTCATTTGTTTTCATTTCGCAAAAAGGCTTTTCTATCCTGCTGGTATGAAAAAAATAATTAATTTGCTGCATGTTGTATACACAATACATCACCAAACTAAAAGTGTTTAATCTAATTTTCCTCAAGTTGTGCTAAACAACCAAAAAGAAATGTCATCTTCAGTTTTTTTTTTTTGGTTCAAGCAACGGTGTGCCTTGTTTATTTAAGTTTTGATACGCCAGACGGATAGTTTTTTGTTCTAGCAGAAAGCAGCATTGAGCGTAGTCAAATGACCCAGTTTTTTTTTTTTTTGTCTTATATTTATGTTTGAGGAAGTCAGGTGCCTAAATTTGTGACTAATGAAACCATTTATGCAAACATCTTAAATGTAGAAGTATTGATTACATGAGAGGTACAAACAGGTTGAGCAAAAGCATTCAAAACCATTGGCATGGTCCAACACTTGTGGTGGTCCTGGTTGAAACACATGGGGCTGTTTAAGGTTGTAGCTGTAATTTTGTTTCAGGTGGCACTATAGGGCACACCATATCACCTAAACAGAATCAATTCTCCTATTAACACATTTATTTTTCAGCAGCCTACTGGTGAGATGAGCCATTGATCAGCTATAGCCATGATACTGCTGTCACTTGTCCTGCCTTAACTCACTCACGTAACACTTTAGGTTCTTTTACAGCTGTGCAGTGTCCAGCCTTGGAATGAAGATTTTACTTCCCTCACTAAAGAGATGTTGCCTTTTCATTTGGCCTGCCACATTTCCTTCCATAACTGCTTTTCCTGCCAATGTTCTTCTTCATTCTTACATATATTTGACAGTTGCTCATCTTTTCCTTGATGCTGCTGCTGTTGAATGAACTTAAGACTTCTGTATCAAGCAGGGTGGCCTACCTGGATTACCATTGTTTGTTAGCCCAATGGATGGAGGTTTCCATCTCTGTGACGACAGCCGGGTTCACAGAGCAGACACGTAACTCTAAAGCCGCTTTATGGCTTTCACTGCACCAAAGGTCATCCCAACTTCTTGACATACATTGTTTGGTTGGATTTTGAAAAAGATACTACAGTGGTTTCCTTATCCCGAACAGCATGGTGCACCAAATAATGACTGAAAATCCAACCTCGAGTTTTGACTGAAACGGTTGACAATCCATTCTGTCATGTATGTTCACAATTTGATGTATAACATGAAGTAATCATGTTTTGTGTTGACAATTCTGAAATCAAGCATGTGATACTGTACATTGTTATTTTTCTAAAAAAAGTTTTTAAAAGAGAATAATTCTTAAAGAGATGGAATGTGTTAAATTTGATACTGGAAACTGGAGATAAATAAACTTTGATGTACACAGCAATGACATTGAGTTTTTCTTGTAAAATTGGAAGTGTTTGGCAAGTGAATTTAAAACTGTAACACTGTAGTTATTAATTTCTTTTAGCTGGGATTCCCTTTAAATGCAGCCATGTTTGCTTGTGATCCTTAATCACTGGTTCAATATATTTTAAGTTGTGATCAAAAGAGTGATTAAACCTTTTTCTCTCTTCAGAACCTTAGCTTTGGGGGGAAAGTCAGAAAAAAAACTTTGTATAGTTGAACAGTATTTTCCTTCTTTTCTGACACCATTGATTATCTTGCGACCACTCTCGATTAATCTGTCAACTTCATGCTGTATTCACATGAAACTGAAGACCAATATCTGAGACAATTTGAAGAAAGGGTAAATTGTTGAGCCTTTTGTGGTGTTTATATGCAAGTTAAAACCGTGCTGCAGTAGAAGACATTTGAGACCGTGCACACTTGAGAACCCAACAAGTCTTCTTCAAAGACAGCACCAAAAGGGAAGGTCATGAGAACACTGAAATTATACTAATTGATTCAAATCAAGAGTTTTAATTGCCATGCATTGTTACTCCTATCTGGCAGCGTTGTTTGTCTTTATTTTAGTAAAAACATGTTAAATCATGCATTTATCCATCTTCACTTCTGTCCATCTACTTTATTTATCTAGCCATTTGTCCATCTATCATGAGTGTATTTGCAAAGACTACGTGTGGAGTTACTCTGCCTTCAAAAGTTAAATTCTCTGTTTCAGTTTATTGACCGTAAGGGAGGAGGTAGTAGTGAAGGTGTGTTATCATGTTTAGGACCAGATCCTTGTAACATGTTTTTCCTACACTTACCATGCACCTAAGTATTGTGCACTGTGTGGTTGCTGCCTCAGAGGAGTGAATGTTGCCTGGAGAGAACGGAGCGCTGCCATTTGCAAAACTCTTAGAAACGGAGAGTTTTGTTTTCCAGAATGCCAGACTGTTCATGTTTGCAAATGTCAACATTTGTAAAAGCCGTTGTTGAGCTCCAGCAGACTGAGGGCCCCCACAGGGATTAGAGGAGGCTCTGTTTACCTGCTCTGAGGAATGCTGCCCTGCACGGACGCTTTTGTATCTGCCAAGGACCCAAGGTCACAGTGCCGGCAGAGATGGGCCCGCTTTGTCCCTCCCCAGAGTTTCCACCTCACAGTATCAACAACATAACACAATGTGGGCGACCTGGGAGAAGAAATGAAATTCCTGCTCATGTTGCTACAGTGTTCAGAAACTCAGTTTCAATGGCCCCTTTACCTAAGTCTGGGTGAAGGACTTTGTGAACTTTGAACTTTTGTGATTTTGATTGGAAAAATATAATTGATCCACGTTATTCATTTGTATTTTTTTTTATATCTATATTTGGGTAAGTCATTTTCACTTCTACTTTTCACTACACGTGATATATTAAGTTTAACACAAACTTAGAGCCTTAAAACAACCACATTGAAAGCAGTTTGTTTGTCATAAGCCCAGTATATGCCCACAAATGAATGCATGTAGTAGTTGATTCATAAAGAGCACGTGCTAATTTATTCTGCCTGTGAGTTTAATCAGTTTTCATATAAAAGTATTTGGAACTCACAGCTCTCTACTTTCCAGGCATTGTCAATCAGCACTACCGGTATTTCACCACATGGTGGCGCACTTGCTTCACTTAATAACATGGTTACTGAGAGAAACGGCTGTAATTAATATCAGAAATCTATGTAGCCTTCTCATTCCTCAAAAGAACACCTATAGCCTATGTCACTAAAACATTGCTATTAAGTGCTACATGTCTACTATTGGTCTCTGTGGAAATAGTGGACGATTATAGCGATTTGTTAACACTGACCAATGTTTTCCTTCTGTGATTTCGACAATGACTGTTTCTTCTTCAGGACTGGACTGTCAGTCACTGATGGAGCAATCTGACCTCAACCAGCAGACACCGAGAAGCACATTTAGGGCCAACAAACACACTTGTGTTTAATTTGTCTGCAAGTTAGGAGTTATTTGCGGAGGGCAAACCTCGTTAAATTTGACATGGGCTCTCAACATTTCGCAAGCATGCACAAGGTAGTTCAAAGCGCAATATTTTCTCCATTTTGTAAAAGCTAGCAAACAGGGCGACATTGTTTGCTAGCTCTCCCAGTAGGACTAGGCTCATTCAATTACCGTGTGAAACCATGATGTGTTCATTATAACCACCCAAAAAACGAATGTTATGTTCGTTATGAAACACAATTAGACCAAAGTGAAAATATCCATACAAGCCCAAGAGCTGTTTCTACAACTAATTTAAGAGCTTAATTTGGCCTGAAAAAAAAGCCTCATAATGTCGTTCAAATGTTCCTCTTTGTGTTTCCTGTGAAGCTCACTCAGACAAAGACATGGAACAACTGCAAGTTTGAAGGTTTTCTTTATCTCATTTTGTAATAAACATATAAATAATAAACTCTAGACATTTTTGACGCACCGCCCTGTTATGAAAGTTAACTGGTATGGTCTGGCTATATAGACTATCCAAACTTTGCATCTGCCGCAGGTCATTTCTATAAAACTATTTCCCTATTACAAAATATGAAAAGAAAAATACATTTTAGTACATTTACAGGAGTTACTTATTAATTTATTTAACGAAACCGTTTCAGTACTACTTTAACTGTTACTGAATTGTCAGAATCTGCATTTAATATTTTTCTCAGAAGAAAACCGAAAATAGAAACGACAAAAAAGAAAAGCAGAGAATGCAGACATGAGGCAGAATATCTGTCCCTCTCCGACAACTTAAAACGAACAGTTTCCAAAATAATAAAATTCTTAATAAACCAAGCAGTACAAGATTTTCCAATACTTTCCCAACTACTGTATTTAAATTAAAATATATTCTTATATCTTACACTATTTCAAATAACGAAATGTGATTCGGTAGCGATCTGTCAAAATCTAATTTACAATTCTGTGTATAAAAATATAATTTATGGAACCCCGCGAAGTTTGTTCTCCCCAAAATATAACAGTCAGTTGCACATATATGCACATATGAACATTACAACCTGTCAAAGTTAGCTCCTTTCTACATTGTCTTCTCTTTGCGATATTTTTTCTTTTTTTTTTCTTCATTTTTTCTTTTTTTTTTTTGCATTTGAGATATACAAAAATAGATTATGCACAATTTGCTGCTCACACCGTTTCAGAATCCATTTGTGTGACAGCAGCGAGTTCACATGAGAATAAATTATTCAAAGAGAAACTTTTTAAGGCTCCATTCATTCTTTGAAAGGGGACAACATGGAAAAGTCTCTGAAATAAATATCCCAACTCCGCTGGGGCCTTTGTCTTGTTTGTTTGTTTGTTCGTTCGTTTTTTAATTATTATTATTATTTTATTTTTTTTAAATCTACTGAATAGTTCGTGTGTCCTACATGTAAGTCTCATTCTGCTCCTGTAGTAGAGGTTTCAACTTGGATAAACTGACATCCCAAGTGGATGGATCGAGTGGCTGTCCAAGAGCCAAGTTCCTAATTGATAGAGGATCTTGGAGTACCAGTGCACTCCGTCGTTCTGTGCATTGACTTGAGGCTGAGAACGGAAAAGCCACGAGGACACCCAGTGGGCGAGCCTGATGGGTGCCAGGGCCCAGTGCGCCAGATCGTGGTCTTCGATCACTGCGTAACAGGACGCAAGGACCTGGTCCACCACGATGGTCCCCTGCACGGTCACTGGCGCAAAAGAGCCGTAGTGCTCTTCCGTGTAAATCCGTTTTACGGTCACAGGCTCGAGTCGACTTCGCTCACCATCAAACACGAACACCTTTTGTCCAGATTGGACTTGGCTGGCGAAGATCGCCGACATCCGCTCCTCTCCCGTGGTGTTGTGGCCGATGAAGAGGAGGTGCGCGGCGGTGAGGGTGATTTTCTGGCCCGAATCGGTTTCTATCACGTAGAAGAGCCTCCTGGTCGTCGAGTCTTGGTCTATGAACATGATGAAGTCGGTGTAAATCGGGTTTCCATCGACATCTGCTGCCAGGACTCTGTCGCCGGTTTGGAGGTGTTTGACCGCCTTCTTGGTACCATCCTGAAGGGTGACCGTGGAGGAGCCTGGGAAGCAGCCGCCCGACTTTGCTGCCACTGAGTTTTCTGTGAAAAATAAGAGCGTTGTTAAAATACAGCATGCAATACGTTTTTACGTCATCACAAAATGTTTGTCTTCTACAATGGTATACTCATTGTGGTACTGCAAAAAATATATAAAACAACCTTCCAGACATAAAAAAAAATGTGCAATGCAATATTTTAAGCGTGCTAACACTTTTAGAACTTATTATTATTATTATTATAGCCTATCACAGGTGCTTTGAGCCATTACAGTTAAGGACCACCGCCCCATTCAAAAGCCCATTCAATAACCTTCCTTTATTTTTGCTCGTATTTGTATTTTTTCTACACACATCATGGTGGGCCATATGCATTTTGCATAATGATGCCTGTCTGCTCCTCCATGCCAAATGCGTATTGGCTCGGCCTACGTTGTCTGAGACGAGAAAACTGAAAGCCTTGGCTCATCTATTCTTAATTAAAAAACCCAATAAAGAGCAGGCATTGTTATTCTAAATCAGCTTGTGGATCGAGCTACTCTCGGTAAAGAACACTTACGCCTTTCCCAGCTACTCTTCCCATATTTACTCAGGTGCAGAAACCTCCATGTGACAATTCACACAAATAGGCGACTCACAACTACTATTTACCCAGTGGAGCCACTTTTCCAAGCCTCTCGAGTTGTAGATTTGAATTTAAATGAGGGCCCGGACTCTTAAATGCTTTCTGTTGTGCAACATCAATGTGCCCTCTTTCTACCACATCTCCCTGCTTTGTTGTCAGGCTTGATGACAATAATTTTGGCCTTGGTGGAGCTCTTCACATACCAGTCTCTAGGATCACACTATCCTGCACACAGAAAAGGGGGTTTCCTACTCAGAATTTGGGGCTTTTAATCTTCTTTTAAGATTCCCGAGCATGAAATAAGGTGACAACTGAACACCAGATTTACCCCAACCAATTCAACATTGTTTAGCCAAAGCCTTTTGGTAAAGTCGCATGACCCCTAATGACACGTCGGCCTGGATCATACTGTGATCTCAAAACGTGTGTGTTGAATGACAAGTAAGGGATTTATCAATAAAGTCTGAGTTAAGAAAAAGTGCCGCCTTCATCAATCACTGTGAAGAAATAGTTTCTAGGCGCCATAGGTGTCTTTTAGCTTAGTGAGGGCCTGTAATGTTATTTTAGCTTTAAAAATGAGCCAACATTAAAAACGGAATCCCAAAGCTGAGGCAAGTAAGATCCGAAAAGAATAGCTTTAATAAGGAATTATTTTTCGTTTTCCATTACATGATAAAATCCCAAACATTCCCTAAACACGTCACAACTTCCAGCATTTTATTTAGTCTTTTCTGACTGATGTGCAAAAAACAAAAAAAACAATGAACAAAATAATTTGCTTTAGGTCTCACCTAGGAGCCCTGTTAGATTATGGTCGTGGTTCCCACCAGGAGACAGTGTGGGGCGATGTAAGATCAAGAAATAAGCTGCATGGGAAATGCTCATAACGACACAGGCTTGGATGTTTTCATACATAATTCATAGAAATATTTCATTATACGAAAATATTGTCAAAATGAATGGTTATACTCTGCACACCAATGATCTAATTAGACAAATATTGAGTGCGCGTTCTCGTGATTAATCATTAACTGGATGCTAATTTTGGGGTTTTAATTTTATGAAATGTATAGTTTTGTATAAGCGAACCACCAGATATTAAGACGCATATTATTGCATTTCTACACCTACGCTTTGTTTCTTGAAGCCTCAATGTTGCAGCTTGCTGGTCAATGAAATCAGGTTTTTTGGACACTTTGTGTCTCTCTAGTTGGACGCTTGACACCTTTATCACATCTAATCCAGTTTACTTTCCCTCTATAAGCAGATGAAGGAACTTTCATGTTGCATGAACGTTTTCTAAAAGATAAAGACTACAGCTTCCCAGAGCTGCACCTGCCATTTGAGATTAGAATCGCAGCTGACAGGAAATGTGCACAGGTGATACATCTGGATATCTTCTCCTCCAGCCAGCACCACAGTGCGCATGGCAGATTTTCTCTCGGTATTAAAGGTTTTTTTCCCCCATCTTGCAGCCTTACCTGCTTTCACAGAGCAGTGAATGTGAGCTTTGGATTCATAATAGACCCAATCGAATCCGGCTTCCACCGCCAGCCTGGACAGAGTGCCGTATTTGCTCTTGTCTCTGTCCGAGGTGGTGATGTCCACCGCCCTGCCCTCGTAGTGGAGCGACTCTTCGAAGTGGTGTCCGTCTTCGTCCCATCCCTCTGTGACCCGCAGCTTCACACCAGGCCACTGATTCATCACTGAGATGGCCAGAGAGTTCAACTTGTCTTTACATCTCTGCGGGAGGGAGAAATTGACCAGTTAGTCACCTGTCATAGCTTGCACATATAAGGAGTCCAGAGGCGTAACACGTGGAAAAGTCTGAATCTAGAACAGCATTTGTCACCAACGCATGTCTTATATTGTCACAACTGCTGTTGCCAATAGTAGCAGGTGCTCATAATTGACTAAAATATGTCATCTTTTGGTAAGAGAAATAAAATAGTAGACATCGTCCGCCACACATGGACGTTCTCTCCTCTTTCCTTCAGACATAGCGCTTCCCAATACACATCTGGTTTGTTCGCTTGATCTCTGCTGTCCATTATAATGATAATGATTGATCAAACTCACAGAGGACTCGCCCACACCTCTCCATCCCCACCTGATTCCTCCCAGCAGAGGCAAACACCGGGGCTGAACTGCATCTCTGAGCTTACATTTGTCAGTGTGAGCAGCAGCGTCAGAGGGCACATCTCGGATAAGAAAGCTGCTGATGAAATATTGATAAGGCACTGCATTCGCTTCACTGGCCTATAACATATGGTCTTTGGTCTTGGAAAGGTGCGAGCAGCACCCCTTTCTATCAAAAAGTGTTGCATTGAACACAACATGCATACATTATAAATGCACGAGTTTGTATTAAGCCATGAAATGAGCCAATCTTATGTTGGTTGCAACATGTCTGTTTTCTTTAAATGCAGATGATATGAAGATGATCTTCAAGAGGAGCTGGTTACCTTAAAATATCTGGAGTTTGGCCTGTAAATAAATCGTCGCACCCCAACCTCTCTGCGCTTTCAATGAAGATGCTTGGCCTTCTCCAAGACAACTATTCTCGACACTCAACCAATATGTCAAATAAAACATCACAAAGAGTCTTTTCAGTCCAACCGCGGAGGGAAACTTTCATTATTCCTCTCCTGCAAAGTCTGGGAGACGTGACATGCCTCCTTAAGTTGAGGTGTTTTGGCTGCTGACTAACAGACTTGTAAAATATCCAGGGATGGTCTATGGGCGCACGGAGAAGCGTCTATGTGTGTGAGCCACTGTCCTTTTCCTTTTTGGACAGGCTGCATGTCCTAAAGCAAGAATGTTCACACAGACCCCAAAACTCGTATAATAAAAAGAAAAAAGGGCTTCCACATATATCAGTAGGTATTTTATGAGGGTATCACACTTGTAGAATGTGTTGAATAAAAAAACCGCCCCCACCCCCAAAAAACCTCCCACATTCTGAGTGGGATTGTCGAAGTCAAGAGCCGTAAAGCTTAACCTATTTATTAATTCATTAGGTCGTGTGCCGCAAATCAAGCCAAATTCTGCTCAGCCACCGTGAAGCCCAGCAGGGCGCCTAGACCGACGCTTTGTGCTCGGGGTAAAGTTGTTCAACAGCCTTCCTCTTAATCTTTTCACAAATGATTTGGTTAGAGGAAACACTTATCAGCTACCTGTCAGTGCAAACAAACCGCCAGCTCATCTCTTTCCCGACGCGTTTGCACTGTGGGCAGAGACTGCAGGCTCCTAACAGCGCTACACTGCAAAAAGAAACACTAGTATTGGAGCTTTTCCTAAACGAGAACATTAATATTTGCCATTGTGGATGACTTGCTTTTAACAAGTCATCCACTACAGTAATTTTCTTTAATTTTACTTAAGCACCTTTTCTGCTTTACAAGTGGTCTCGGAAAAACAAAAACAAATGGAATCTCATTGGAAACACATTGAATTTAGAAGATTGAGCAAATCTCTACTTATTTTGAGACAAATATTCTACGACTGAAGGTGTAGCTACAATATGTGGTTTGGAGGGTACTGTTATTTGTAGAGTGAATGTCATGCTTATCTCAGGTCCCGTCACTCCAGAAAATGATCTGCAATTGACTGTAAAACGCCTCTTTTGGCAACTTTCCTGGGAGTGAACGGTGCTTTCATAGTTAAGGGAGCAGGTGCTTGAAACCCTCCTTCAAGTTTTACGTATTATAGTCTTGGTTGGACCTCAGTGAAATATTTGATTGAGTAATTAAATGCACACAGCTAAGGGAACCACTGCATACACGTGACTTGTTTGATGTATAAACACAACATTTATTTTCTAAAACGCAAGATAACAAGGAAAGTTCTCTATACTCGTGCGTAAAACTCCGTGCGTAAAAACACATTAGGTCCATGCGTAAAGCCTTGGAACAGCGCAAAGACCGTTGGCACAGCGTAAATACCCATGTGATAATCCTAAAGCTAGCGCAGAGTACCCTTCAAAGCAGCTACAGTCCCTCTCTTGTGGATGTAAATACCCTCATTTGATGGCTTTGCAATGTCATGTACGATAAGAACAATCTTATCTGTTTAACTTACTATGGCCTCCCGCTGACCAAAGGTCATAAGTTCAAATGGCGTTTCAGGCCCAGTGAGCGGTGCCTAAAAAGCCATTTTATGTACATGTTACACTCAGAGCTTGTGCTTTCTGTAAACGCTCGGGTGCTGAACGGAAAGCGAACGATGAACCAGAAGCCACATCTACTGCACCTTTCTATAAATCTGTAAACAGAAATCAGCTCTCGTGTTATTCTAAGGCCACAAATAGACAAACTATCAGCCAAAGATGTCCCATATAATCACATTTTATCGGAGGGACGCCCATCTCGTTGGTGTGATTTTATATAGACCTGTACACACATCTGTTTATACAGCAGGTGGGGTGTTTTACTCAGATTAAAAGCCTTATCGACACGTTATTCAATATTCTCAGAAATTACAAAACACAGTAAATTCAAACTATCCCCCTTTTTGATGGAGACCCTGGGACCTCCTCGAGAATCCTTGGGTTTGTCCCTGGACCACAGTTTGGGCATCACATCCCACGCGCATGTGATTTCATGATCTGTGTGTATGAGAGCCTATAGGTATATCACTGAGGGGATTGGGGAGGGCTGAGAGGGACGCAGAGACCGCACGCACAGTGAATATTTCATCGGAGCTCGTGCTCATGCATGGAGCGAGGCAAGGGTTCAGGGACTCCGGCGCGCGCCTGGCTTCATCACCACAAGCACCATCACCACCGGCATTTTATTATTACCGAGAAAATATCACCCAAGCGCTTTTAATAATTCACCAGCATCTGAGTGCTAAAAGTCATGCTGAAGAGACGCGACATCCTGCAGCCTGGAAAAATCAAGGCTATCTCTCCGATGTATTGTAAGCCTCGTTTTATCTGCACAGAACGAGCTATGAGCTTTGATAACTAAATGCCTACATAAGGATGGATTATTAAAAAAGATGTCATCATCCAAACAAGTAAGGCACCATCACTCTGTGCGCCTTGCTCCTATAATTGAACGAGTCCCACCCATTGATGAAGTCCTGATTGTGTTCAGAACACTCTTAAAGACATGTCACTGTGTTCATGCATTGATGCACATTATGCGAAAGATAAAATTGCAGCAGCCTGTGCGAGAAAATGTCTGAATGAGCCACGCCATGCCTGAATAAGCCCGGCTATTTGAAGCGGCATCCCCAGCTCTCTATGTTCAGATCTGGAATAAAGAAAAGGCGCTTCAAACAAGCTCCAATGTTAAGCGTAAATACGCAACAAATACTCAATGCCTTTTACGAAATGTAATGTAACAGCAATGTGCGCATGTGAAACAACCAATAGAGCCTCACAAAGATATAAATATAGATATGAAGAGAGGGGCACATTAATATTTTAAATACACTGTCACAATCATGAAGGCCGAGTGTCCTGACTGTCCGCCTGCACATCACTTCTCCAGCTGGATTTCTACATTCGCTTCAAGACTGCAGCCTTTGAAAACTCCCGTGCTGGTGCATAAAGCGCATCTGCTTTTACAGTGAAGTTAAAAGGCACAGTGTGAAGAGTTCAGCCGCGGGTAAAACAGACTTCACTTAAGGTGCGCAATCAGTCTGACAAGGAGGTTGTTGCAGTGCGCAGTGATGGTGCGGGCAGTAGGGAAAATGGTTATCTGTCTCCTTACCTGAGTCATTAGCCTGTCGGCACCGGTGTTCTCCTCATCCTTGAAAATGATGTCAGTGTTATAATTGGGAGTCAGTTCTTTAAATCGCTCGGAGTTTCTTGTGATCTTGCCTTCGTATCTGCCGCTTGCCCCCAGGGTCTTCTCCGCCACGTTGGGGATGAACTGCTTGTACGCAAGAGGTGTCAGCTTCTTCGGGTGTCTTCTCCTGCCGTAGCCCCTGCCCGGCCCGCATCCCATCCCAGATGACACCAAGGACAAGCAGATGAGACCTACCAATACGATTCTGGTCCAGAGCAGCATGTTTTGTCCTTTAAGATCTCAAACGAGTCGCCGCTGCTGTCTCTACCGTCTGCCTCTCCCGGCTCTCGCAATGTCCTTGTCTCCTCCTCTACTTCGCCTTCGCCTGGTCTCTACTGTGGCAGGTGCGGAAATGAACGCTTCAGACAAATGGTAATAACGGGGCACATCGAAGCAGGGTTAAAAAAAGTAGTGAGGGAATTAAAAGCCACGGGATCTCTAGTCGAGCTGCAGCCGCTTGTGTGAGGCGACCGCTTTTACTGCTTTGTATTATAGCACCGATCTATAGCAGGGGAGGGATTTGATTGGCTCGCCTAGACAAACCCTCCTGATGTTATCCCCCAAAAAAAAAATCTTAAAAGATTTCTTCCACCTGAGGGTTAGCCTGTGTTGCGGGGAGGAGGGCTGTTCCATGGGAAAACATCAATTATAAACAGTCTTTTTTTTTTTTTTCCACCCTCCCATTTTCCAGATTTCACACGAAAGGCGGGACAGACAGGAGCACTTGCTCGGCACTGGGCTCAAATCTGAAGCAGTGTAGTTGGGTGAATTGATTTCAGTATGTGTGCGGTAATTGAACTGCGTCTGTGATAACTTTCGGCACAGAATACATTTCCCAGGAGAACAAAATTGCTCTTGGAAACGCACTGCGCACGCCTGTGCTGGATGATTTTGCTGTGACCTCGTAACCACCAAATCAATGAATACACATAATGAAAAGTTTACTTATTGTAAAAAAAGAATTATTAGACTGGTGGATTTGAATTTGAAATATATTCTGACATATAGTTTACACGTGAAACAACGTGAATACGCACGGTAATGACTTTGGAGACGTTTACCATTTAGGTTAGTCAAAGTCTAAACACATCTGAGGAAATGTACGGAATTTATCTTTTGGTTTGACACTACTCAATTCTGTCGAAAACTTCACTAAACCTGAAAATAAACTTGTACTAATATCTGCGCAGTGCACCACTCTGCCTCCTTGTTACACCCCCTTCATTCGATTCATTATTTTGTATCTAGACCTATATTCATCTAATTGCAGTTAATATTGTCACATATCTGACTCATATAATGAATACTTATGAATGAGAGTAGGAATGGGACAGACCTAGTACACTATAGATACAGCTTTAGAGAGTGCAGGCCCATCTGTACATCTTAGATCAATTCTTATTGGAACCAGCCTACAAAGCATCTAAAATGTTCTGCATGCATCTGTTATGGGCCAAGGATCAACCAGAGGCTCTGCACTGTCTTACTTCCAAAGTCCACTTCATTGACAGATTAAGCCTTGGTAACCACTGTTTACTGACTATAGTTATGGCAGACATATGTGTTTGCTCCCAACTGTAACTTCCTCTTGTACTCTCACCGTTTAATGAAAAGGGGAGGAGAGGGGGGCTTCTTGCACTCATGGTTAGCAGTAGCACCCACTTGTGTATTTAATTCTCCACCCATATTAGATAGATTTTATTTCAATCACCAACCTTCCTGAGTTGTTTTCAGCCCAACATACACATAGTTATATTCCTGTGATTAGAGCAAATTAAGACTTTGTTTTAATGTTGGTGTTGTTTATTAAAAACAGTATGGCAACATCACAAAACTGTATACACATTTAAGGCACATTTGTGCAGACAAAAGCGGATATCTCAAATGTAGCAGCAAGGAAAATTATTTGTGTCATAACAAACAAACAGAGTAATTACAGGAAGTGGGTCTGTTTTGGGGCAAGTTTAGCTCTCATCACACTGACAGTGGCACAGTTGCTCAGAAGTGAGGACAGATATGCCAGCCTTTGGTGTGGCTTCATTCTCATTAAATCTTACTCTGGCTGACCTCCAGTCTGGTGGTGTTCAGGCAACCAGCGCAGGTGAGATTGCCTGCCGCTAACTGAGACTATGAACATCAAGTGTTGGCCGAAAGATAGCTCATGCACTTGGCACGCTGCCATGTAACCCCTACCAAGATGCTCTAATACCAGTGATGGGTTTCAGTACACTTAAATTCTCTCTGTATTTGAAAAATGTCATGACGATGTCTTTACTAGACAAATTCTGGCAGTTGTTTCTGCAGAGGTACTGTTCAAACACAGAGCTGACAGCAATTGTGGTGCCCTGAGGGACACTGGAGGCGCTGTTTGGCTTAAGGTCAGAGTCTTGGTTCAGGTGTCACTGCTCTGAGATAAAACATGGCATGCCACACAAACACCTCAGAACCTCTAAGATGGGAGGAGATGATGCAGCAAGATTCCACTGAGGCCTAGGTCCTCACATCCAAAAACGGATGAGATAATAATAATTACTATTTTTATGATTATAGAGACTTTAAGGGGTTCTTTGTAAATGAACCAAGTGACAAAATGTGATGCTAAGTGAAATAAATAATGCAGAGCTTGCAATGAATAATGCAGCCTAAAGAGCAAGGTGTGCTGATGTGACAGACTGGATTTGAACTTGAGTTTCTCCCACAGAGGAAACCAACCAACATCTATCAGGCCGACCTGGGGCAAACAGTATTTGCAAACATTACACTTCATTGTTTGGTTTTGGCCTCCTCCAGTGCCAGATGGGTGGAGTTTGCAACTAAAGGCAATGGAAATCACAGCAGACAGTTTAGATAATTAATCAATGTATCTAAGGTCAATTTAGTATATGAACTTTTGATTGAGAACTTGTCTTGATACTGTGTTGAAAAAAAACACCTCAAACATCTTAAAACAAACACTAAAAATACTTGCAATACCTGCTTATTCCTGTTCTGGACTGAAACTGGGTCATTCCTGTTCAGGGTGAATGCATGCTGGGATGTAAACATGCTGGGCAGGCCACAAGATTATCATTGGGTTAACACACAGACAAGAATAGTATGTCCACACACCTATATACAATCTAGAGTTTGCACTTCAACTTTAAATAGACATTTGCCAAATAGGGTTTAAAAGCCCAACAGCTAAACCACAAAGGAGTACATAATCCTGCAATTTAAGTTAGAACAAGCAAACTGAAAACAACATCCATGTTTTTTGCAAACCTCTTTAAAAAATAACCAAAATATAAATAAATGAACAGCTTCCAAAATCCAATATGTGTACTGTTATGTGTAATTATGGTACTCTTATTTACTTTGACCTTCGTTTTGGTATGAAGAGACACAGCAAAACAGAGGCTGATTACATGAAATCTGCAGGGATTGAGGGCATTACACAATTCTTATTAAGCAGCCTATTGCATGTGATGGCTAATCCAGCGTGTGGCGTGAAAATGGCCAATGAGTCATCAGTTTTTGGCCCCTTCTGTGTCACATCAAAACCTTTTATCCCCCCTAAAAAATAAATCTATCCAGTCTGAGACATTTATATTTGTTACCCTCTTTCTTTAAAAAGCTCCCTCTTCAGCCTGACATTCAAGGGAATTAAGAACTATGCTTCAAATCAGACTAAATCCACACCCATGTTTGATTTTTTGTGCCACAGTCCCGATCAAGCACGAGCGAGATGCAACTAGAAGTGGTTGAGCGGCGTTTTACCAGTGTAAGTCCCCCCAATTACTGCTTTAAAGCCTCCTCCTGTCTGAATGTTTTGTAACATTGTTAGACGGATTACAACTACAGAATAATCACGCACAAACATATAAGTAGTGTCAGGCTTTCTGTGTCGTTTTCCTTTGCTGAAGTAGGGTTTCCTTTCTTCCAACCCAACATAAAGCCAGCCATACCGCAACTCATTGTGGTTTTCTCTTGCAGGTGGGGTCCACATTCAAACCTTTATCCTGTTCTGAACTTTTGACAAACAGTTTATAGCACGACACGTTGTCTTCTATCCCGTGGACATGTGTACTCTTTTGTCAACATAATAAAGTTTGAATAATCTTCCTCTAAGTGGTTTATCTAAGCCACACCCATTAAGCATTATTAAGAAGTAAAGAGTCAAAATTCAGCTGAACAGATTCAGGTGCCCTGAAGCTATTCTGTCAAGCACAATGGAAATTTCACAATACAGTATTTGGAATCACAGCCTTCAGCATGCCCCGGAGTCTGTAAAGGCATTTTATTTGCACTCTCCAGCCGCTCCCAATACTTAAACATTAAACGCCAAGGCTAGACAGGCAAAACCACTTTGAACTGCAGGCTGAACTCAGTGGGAGGGGAAGGAGGTGAGTGAGTGGAGAGCGAGGGGCTGGTTTGTGTGCTACTTCACCAGGTGAGTCAGCGTTGGCCGCCGTGCAACACCATCACAATCTTAAGCAATGGTGACGGAGAAGGGAGGGGCTCTGGGTCTTTGACTTGTACATGTGGCTGTTTACTTTCAGTCATAACTGTACTTAAGTTGTTTTGTATCTTATTGATCACCACAATGTTCTTTAAATTACTTTTCCATCTGAAAGGTGGTTAGCTAGTTTGTCAGTCTAAAGTGTTGTCGTCACCATGAGGTTTCCAGGCAACCAGTGGAGACTCCAAGAAGTCACTGCTTCAGGCCAAGAAATAATCGGACACATAACCCCCTTAAAAACTATAACCTGGAGTTTTTATACAGACAAACAAGATATAAAGTGTTTTAAAAAAGTGAGCCGTAGAGGTGTTGGATTTTGTTCCCTTTGAACAGAGCCAGGCTAGTTCCCACTCTTCGTGCTAAACTAAAATAATCTAAGCTAGAATAGAAGGAGGAAGATTTACCAAATGGGCTGTCTTCACACTTTGCATATGTTTCTGACAGTTTCTGAGAAGAAACGGTAAAGAATGTACGACTTTATTTGTCTCTTTTTTTAGCCCTAAAGTATTATGTTCTTGAGGGATATGAAGTTGATTGGTTAGGGTTACACTCACAAGAGACAGACGAAAGAAATAATGGTCAAAATTGATGCAGAAGAGGCTAAGATATCCTGAATTTTAGTCCTTAGCATGACTCATGCTCCAAAAACACTGGATTCTACACTTCCCAAATTGCAACTCTATAGCGTCTTTCGTTCCTTTTTTGAGTAGTATACATTGACTTCTTTCAGTTCTTTCTTTCTTGACACTTTACGTTTGTATCGCAGTTTGACGAAATCATCAGGTTTTTTTTCTCAGACTTTTGAAGGCTCCCTTCAGAGCCACAGAAAATATTATTGTTTTCACAGGTTAAGTGGTCCGCATGACACGTAAACTGAACTTCAGGCATTAAATTGGTCAAGTGCCGTTTTAAATCAAGTGGAAAAGAAACGTCTACAGGACGAGATTATTTCATTTTTCTCATTTCAGCAAGCTTTTAACACATTGTTTGTAGACACGGATTTCAAGAAAATCTGTAACAGGAACTAAATGATCTAAACCTGCTGGTAGTTAATTAAAGTACCACTTGGAAAAATGTGTTGAACAACAAGGTTATGGGAATAGGTTTCAATCAAAACACCACCAGAGACCCAAACCATAAAGTTGTGAAACAATCTACAACTGATTGATGTACCAACTTAATCAGACTATCAGATACCTAAATATACTTCCTAGTGAGGAACAATCTGCTTCAACATGATCTTTTCAGCATTTGCTTTTATTAAAGAAAGGACACTGATTGTATCTCTCTAATGAGCCCTGAGTGCTTTCAGTGTGTGCCATTTTACCCTGGCTACAAAAATGGAGGTTATAATTCCCTTCTGCCTGAAATGAGATGTAGGAACACAACAAACAGCAGGGAAGCTTAATCATACCCGTTAGCAGGCTACCACACTACCCATGCAAACCACACTAACCACCTGAGTGTCTGATAGTCAATTATGATACGCTAACATACTGCTCAGGCAGTTCTCTTCTCAATCAGCTCTTTCTCATCTGCCTTAATAATATCTGCAAAACATTGTGTCTGTCATCAAACTGACACAGTTGTTTATTTGTTTGGTTGGCTTGTTATTTCACATTTCCCAGTAACACTATTCTGCGTCACAAAACCTTTTTTTGTGCTCTTGCTTTACATTTTCCCCATTCATTTAAACCAATTTCAAGTTGATTGGATGCAAGATATCCCTATTTATCAAAAAGAGGAAGTGCTGGTGTCACAATTTGAATTTAATCAAAGTGGATAGCAATCATTTCCACAGCAACTCATGTCCTTCCTGTTCTTCTTCATTCAAACTTTACTAATCCAGGAAACTGATCAAAGTTATTGCCTGGAGGGAACAAGGAGGTTAAACAAA
>JABXJD010000307.1:0-225000 GCA_013375575.1 Percina caprodes
CATTGGTCTATTTAACAATATTGCTTTACTCCTCCCAAAATATGTTTCCAGTTTGCGGAATGATTCCTCAAGTCAGCAAAAAAATGTATTTTTCTGGGTTTCTAGTTGTGGTTGGACCATCTTTATTGTTTTTATTGTCAAAACAGCATGTTTCACTGTGTTGCTTTTGTACTACAGCAAATTAATTCAATAATTCAGGCAATTCCAAAGGCTTTAGAAGAAGAAGATGAAAAACCCTGGATGGGAAAATTACATTTTTCACTCTGTTGTTACACACAGACCCGAAATACAAATACGTGACCTATACACACTAATGGAGAGCTGTCAGAGTGAGGGGGCTGCCCATGGACAGGCTCCTCTGCTTCCAGTCCACACTCCATACTTGGTACCATATCGTATGGGGACTTGAACCAGTGACCCTTTGGTTCCCAAGTCCCTGCGGACTGAGCTACTGCCACCCCAAACCGGTCATAGTTACAAGCATTCCCACTTTGACAAATTGGATCTTAAAACTGTTTTTCCAATTTTCTGTTTTTATTCTGAGGATCAGAAATTTAGAAAATTGCGTCTGGACTCCAGTTATTCAATACCGCAGAGATATTCTCTCCCTAGCTACGCCCCTCCCCCACTCGGGCACAGCAGCCAGACCTAAAGACAGGAGGAAAACGGACGACGTGTTGGAAGTCGAATATCCAAAAACACTCTGCGTTCACCAGACGCCTCCCGCTATGATATCATCACGATACTTATGCTACGATACGATATTATTGTGATTTTAAACATATTGCAATATTCTGCAATATATTGCAATTTATACTTCGAATTTTTCCCAATTTCAAATGATGTCCACAAAACGAAGCTTTGTTAACATCTGTTTCATCTAAAAAGATACATTTCTCCGTTTGTTGATATCAATTTAATATTCTTGTGTATTTATACAGTATTGTCACTGAAAATATCGCAATACTATATGCTGTATACATTTTTTTTTTTAATAATCATGCCGGTATGTGTTGCGCTCAGGGCAAAACGTGTATGACGAGATGCTTGCCCCCAATTTTTTTTATATTTTAACCCATTTTTCTGTTCTTCCAAATGTCCGTTTTTGCTTAGAACATTGAACTGATGAGCATTACACAGACCAATATGGTTTAATTTTGAGTTATGTCAATAAATAAATAAATAAATAAATAAATTAGACGGCTTATCATCCACACTTTTTGTATCCTTCCTATGTGACATCTCTATACTCTATGATAGAAGAGGTCAAGGGGTCAATGACCTCATTTAGCTGTGTTAGAAGTAATAATAATGAAGGGAAATAAAGCAGCTCTAGTTGTCCCTGGCAGGCCCAGTAGATGTCATGCAGAGATAATTCCTCTGGTTTACACTCTGGCAGCCCACATACAGTACAGTTTCATTATCTCTGTGTTTTCCAAGTGTATTTGATCTTACGATGGCGGGCAAAGTCAAAGCCGGCCTGAGGAGAGTCGTTGACGCGACAATGAGTGACGCCTCAATCTGAGCCGGGCTGTGTGATGAACACTGGACCGTTGGGTAACGACGTTTTCCTTCGCCGCCTCTTGCTGTCTAATTGAAAATGTATTTATTCCTCTGAATTACCGCCTGCTCTCAGCTCGCATCCCTCCCTCCCTCCCTCCCTATTAAGAAGATTGGCTGTGAGCGTTTAACTCCGTCTGTCCACTTACAAGTGAAATGGTTTAAAAAAAAAAAACATTTAAAAAAAAAATCCCAAAAAATCATCATTGCGACGGGTTTGTGTCAACGTGATTAAGTGTTAGAATGTCTTTGAAGTGGCAAAATTTGATTGCCGCACATGAGCAGGCGTTTCCCCAGAGGGGCTTTACTGGAGCAGAGCGGGCTGAGATGTTGTGTGATGTCAGGCCATTTCAACTGAACACATTTAGTTAATAATTGCCGCTCTCTCATCTTCCCTCTTCACAGTACCGATTCAAATGAGGGCAAAGCTGAAGTTACAGACATTATAGTTTGACCTTGGCTTTTAACTAAAAGACCTTTTTATTAAGCTTTTTTTGGATGTGTTAGTATGCTATATAGATCTATCTAGATATATCTTTGTTTATGTAATCAATGTATAAAGAATAACAACAAAAAAACACATTTCACTCCAAATGGAGCTTTTTCTCTTACAGACTGTTCCTCAACTGCCTGAAACGCCTCGCCCGCATTCCTGTTTTGAAATTCCTCAATCAGTGATGTCACACATTGAGAATGAATGTGCTGCCCATAAGTGCCGCCGGTCACTCCCCGATGTACTAAGTCGAGTGCGGATTTGAGTCGCCCAAGCGTCACTTTGCGACGAGTAAAAATGCTAACGAGAGACAATCTTCTGTCATTGTATGTAATGAGAATAATACGTTTATTATTTCATGGATTTCACAAATTTCAGTATGACACGTTATGCCGTAAACCGTTTAAATCGGGGAGTGACTGAGCAAGCACAGCCCCGCTCAGTGGCTTGTTTGAATTTGGTTGACCAATGACAGCCAAGTGGGTCAGCGGACCAATCAGAGCAGACTTAGCTTTTCTGGAGACATCAAAGCATGTAAACCTACTCTAATAGACACCCCAAGAGTACAACTATTATGCTGAAAAGCGGTATAATAGGGCCTCTTTTAGACATTTTTCATAATTGACCTCCCCCAACAGATAGTGTATAAATGTTACAGAAGTATTACAGGGTCACACTGAAGAGAGAGAGAATATATACTGTATACACACATATGTACACATATTAGCTCATACATACATACATACATACACTTGTTAGCCTCATTGACAATGTTTATGTAATCCGCTTGCTACAGTATGTTAACCAGGGCAGGCTAGCGCGAGGTATGGAGTGGAACAGATGTCATTAGGCATGCTTGTGTAGATGAGCTAATCACAGACACCACCTGGGTGTGCTGATTGCCATTAATCCGCCATTGTAATTGAAAATTAGGGGTTGCACAGGAAAAGCATGCTGTCTCTTTATTGACGCTAATAGATTCCTTACACCTGCCTCCTGACAGACATGACATTCGCCCTGAGAACAGTAATATAGCATTAACCCCCAACGTGCAACGCTTTGGAAATACTCACTAACGACTGACATAACTGTGGTTGGTTGCTATGTCTTTTTACAGTGATGCCATTTCATCTCTTTGGTATAGCAGTGTAAATGCAGGAAGCAGCATCCCTATTGGTGAATGCTCTTCCTCAGGGACATACAGTGTAACTGCAGCACACCTCTCCTCCACGGCGTGTAGTAGGGATGGGTACGGTCAATGATTTCCCAATTTGATACGATTCCGCTTGGCAAGGTCCCGAATCGATTACATTTTCGTAATCGATTCGATATTTCCATTCCAGTACCAGTGTGGCTTGGATATAAAAGCAGGTAGCACCCCTCCATAAGTTGCTCACTAGTGGGGAAACCCCATTTGCTGAACGACGCCCTGCTACCGAGCCTCAGTTCTCTTCCTGCTGCAAGCGCTGTGCTTCTTCTTCCGTTGATAATCCTGTTCAGAAATATTCTCAGGGAAAGCGGATTATGGCGCATAGTGGTATGCATTTCCCTACAGTTCAATCCCACAGTTAATTAAATTCATCGCTGTCTTTGGAAATAGTTGGCGTCCTCATTCTCTTCATCCTCGCTGGGATGTGCCCTCTAGTAAAGGGAAGGCCTGTTTTAGAAATTAAGCTTAATGGATTCCCCTCACCTGGGAATTCACATCCTTAATCTGCTCATCCACCTGTGTGTGTGTGTGTGTGTGTGAGAGATCATATAGATGGTTGATTGGTATTTGTGATGATCGTGCATTTTGTTTTGCATTATTGCACAAAAGAACACAGGGTAATAATCCCGTGTTCCTGTTATGTAACATGTTAAAAGTACACACGCACACAATTTATTTATGAATGACAAGCCACCTCCACACTGCATTGCTTTCTCCACAGGCAGTGCCATTGTTAAGTGTTTATTTTCAATTTATCAAAACAAAAAGACAAGACAATTACAACCGTGCCTTTCCTTTGTGACAAGGCAATACGTTGCTGTCGGCATAGTTATTTATTTCTCCCTGAGGTGGCCTTAAAACTTTAATTACCAAAATCTTCACTCCTGTGACCTTTTTGAGATGGTGTATCAGAATAACTACCATTTTCCTCTAAGGAAGCTCTTAAAAAAAGAAACCTCTAGTCGACACCACAATAAGTACCTGCTGAAGGTCCAGCAATTGCAGTCCCATGTTGAAGTGTCCTTGGGCAAGACACTGAACCCCGAGTTGCCCCCTGATGAGTGTTTATCTGATGAGCAGATGGCACCTTGTACGGCAGCCTTGGCCACAGTGTATGAATGTGTGTGAATGGTGAATGTATCCTGTACTATGTTACAGAGCTTTGAGTAGTCGTTGAGACTTGAAAAGCAATACAGTCCATTTCCATTCTAAGAACTTTCCGTGCTTCACTCTGCGCTGTCACACTGTTGCCCTTTCGTCTCCTCCAGTGCTGCCAGCGCCATACTTGTTTTTCACAGCACTCGACACATAAGAGCAAGGTTGTTGTTTTGTTGCAGACACACTTCTCCGTGCTAAGAGATGGCAAAGCTTTCAGCTGTCAAGAACAAGCTTGAGGAGTGTGTGAGGAGAGCTCAAAAGAGGCGAGGAACGCTTGCCTTCGAATTCATCGCAGCGCACCTCCAACTGGAGCTGTGCAGGGGGGCGTTGATGACGGACGCTAGTACACCTACTACATATGGAGCTGGACTGAGTCTATGCATGCATAGGCAGCACATTAATTGTCTTACCCTCTCTATTTTTCCTCTCCTCCCTCCCACATTCTTGACCTTTTATATGAACTATTTGTATTGTTCACTGCATTATAAGTGTCGTATTTAATTTCTTAACTTCTCTGTTCTACAGTACAGTGCGTCCGAAGACGAGCATCTGTGGCAAAACAACGCTGATAATTATATTAGAGTGAGTCAGTGGGAGTGAGTCAAAGTGTTTGTGGTCAGGGGCGATCATGTCCTCAAGCATTTATTGACTTTGTATTATGTCTCTGAAATAATATCTCTGTGCTTTTTTGCCTGTATGTGTAGCAGAGCCCGACCAATGAAGGATTTTTAAGGCCGATACCAGTACAAATATTTGGTTAGTTGAAAATCCGATATTCCGATATATTGGCCAATTATATTTTTAAAACAAAGTCCAGAAACTCGTAACAAAACAGATTTCCCTAATATTATTTGTTTGTAGTATTTGTCTCACTAAAATAATATAATAATTTGTTTTATTGTCATAACAGAACAGAGGAACATCAACATATATTAAAGTTCTGATAAATGAAATGTATAAAAAACAGGGACGTTGTAGAGCACCCTCTGGTGGACAAACCATGCAACGCCAACACTAACCGTCCGTGATGATATTGTATTTTTAAAATTTTCTTTTAACAGAATAATTTATTTGTCATTATAAATGATTTTGATGAATGAATATTTAAAAACAAATGTATCAGCCATTATAAAGCACTAATGTGTAGCTTTTCAGGTTTGTGGTGTTTTGGTTATGGAGGATAAAGCCACATGTAAAAAAATGTATTTGAGTTCTGAGTTGAAAGTCAGTATCATGTCACTCTTATGTAGACACCTCATGCGTTTATATGACAGTGTCATGTCACTCTTATGTAGACACCTCCATGTGTTTATATGACAGTGTCATGTCACTCACTCTTATGTAGACACCTCATGTGTTTATATGACAGTGTCATGTCACTCTTATGTAGACACCTCATGTGTTTATATGACAGTGTCATGTCACTCTTATGTAGACACCTCATGTGTTTATATGACAGTGTCATGTCACTCTTATGTAGACACCTCATGTGTTTATATGACAGTGTCATGTCACTCTTATGTAGTCACCTCATGTGTTTATATGACAGTGTCATGTCACTCTTATGTAGACACCTCATGTGTTTATATGACAGTGTCACGTCACTCTTATGTAGACACCTCATGTGTTTATATGACAGTGTCATGTCACTCTTATGTAGACACCTGATGTGTTTAAATGACAGTGTCATGTCACTCTTATGTAGACACCTCATGTGTTTATATGACAGTGTCATGTCACTCTTATGTAGACACCTCATGTGTTTATATGACAGTGTCATGTCACTCTTATGTAGACACCTCATGTGTTTATATGACAGTGTCATATCACTCTTATGTAGACACCTCATGTGTTTATATGACAGTGTCATATCACTCTTATGTAGTCACCTCATGTGTTTATATGACAGTGTCATGTCACTCTTATGTAGACACCTCATGTGTTTATATGACAGTGTCACGTCACTCTTATGTAGACACCTCATGTGTTTATATGACAGTGTCATGTCACTCTTATGTAGACACCTGATGTGTTTAAATGACAGTGTCATGTCACTCTTATGTAGACACCTCATGTGTTTATATGACAGTGTCATGTCACTCTTATGTAGACACCTCATGTGTTTATATGACAGTGTCATGTCACTCTTATGTAGACACCTCATGTGTTTATATGACAGTGTCATGTCACTCTTATGTAGACACCTCATGTGTTTATATGACAGTGTCACGTCACTCTTATGTAGACACCTCATGTGTTTATATGACAGTGTCATGTCACTCTTATGTAGACACCTCATGTGTTTATATGACAGTGTCATGTCACTCTTATGTAGACACCTCATGTGTTTATATGACAGTGTCATGTCACTCTTATGTAGACACCATGTGTTTATATGACAGTGTCATGTCACTCTTATGTAGACACCTCATGTGTTTATATGACAGTGTCATGTCACTCTTATGTAGACACCATGTGTTTATATGACAGTGTCATGTCACTCTTATGTAGACACCTTCAAGTGAAGTGTTACCGAAACTAGAGCCTGACAATCTGACCGATATTAGGCATTTCTCGATCTATCGGTATCTGCATTTATTTTTTAAATATTCACTCATCAGAATCATTTATGATGACAAATAAATGATTCTGATAAATGAATATTGTGAGCGTTGGCGTAGCATAGTCTGTCCACCAGAGGGCGCTCTACAACGTCCCTGTTGGCAACACTGATGTTTTTTGTTGTTGTTGTGTTTTTGTTCAAAGGACTTTAAGTTTCATATCTTAGGTTTGTATTTTTATACATTTTATTTATCAGAACTTTAATATATTTTGATATTTTTCTATATATCGGCATATCGGATTTTCAAATTTTCAAATATTCGTATCGTATCGGCCTTAAAAATCCTTTATCGGTCGAGCTGTAACCAAAAACGCCACCATCCCTGAGGGAAAGCTCAGTGTCTCCTGTGAATCAATCCTACTAAAAGATACATTCACTCGGCAAATGGTCCGCATGCGTTACACGTTCAATGTATCCAAAGCGTGGGTTTATTCTCTCTGAAATTTGTCAAAAATGAAGTCAGGTTTTTCTTCATAATTCTATCAGGAATAAAGTCAGACTTGCAAGAATTCGGAGTTGAAAGTCAAAATTCTGACTCTAAACTCAGAACCCAAATCATTTCTCACATGTGGCCATAATCCTCTTCCTCATTCGGTTGTCACTGGTCCGCTGAATCGGTCACACTTTCATAATTAGGCTTACTCACAGATCTGTCTCACCCCTGAAGCTCATTCTTCTGTCAAGATCGAAACCACACTGCGCTTGATAACCCTCATGTTGTCCTCAGGTCAAATATGACCCATTTTCAAAGTTTCTATGTCAACAATATGGGAATAGTTCAACCAAATCGCCCAAAAACAACACGGAGGGTTCCAGACGCGAAACAGGCTGTGATTATTCATCAACATTCATTTGTCTCATCTTAATTTTGGTGGGTTTTTAACTCAAATATTGGGTATAATTTAATATGAATTAGGTTTACTGACCATTAAATCAAAAAAAAAAGTTTAAAACTAAAGGTAATTAAGTAGTTGGAATGAAATTGGCCGAGAAGATTTAATAGACAATTGGGTGATATTTTATATTATATTTACTTCATGCTTCATATGTGTGCAGACGCAAAACACAAGGGTTAAAGTGCCCATATTGTGATTTGGGATTTGGGATGTTATTTTGTGTCTCTTGTGCTTCCACACGCATACTTGGAAAAAAAATCCATCCATGCTGTTTTGAGTGAGATACGGTTTCTTCATGTCCTCTGCCTTCAGTCTCCGGGTGAGCTGTTCAGAATCTGCACGGCTTTCTACGTCACTGGCCGAGACTAGGTGGCTAATCTTAGCACATGCTAGTGCTAGCATTCTAGCTCCTTTTCAGTGGCAAACCACTACTACAACACACACTAGTTGACCATAATCTCCAAAAGAACTACTTCCATGTCCCTGTTCTGCAGGTATTCCACAAGTGGCCTTCATAGGACAAAATGCTACTGAGCATATGCAGCTCAACAAAGATAGTATAGAAGTGGATGTCTCACTCTGTAGCTAAAACAGAGACCTAAACACACAGGGTGAAAACAGGATCTGCAGCAATGTGCAGTACAACAAAAATATGGTGTTTTTGATGAAACCATGTTATTCTGGTACAACCTCAAAATACAATCATGAACCTGAAAATTAGCATATTATGGGCACTTTAAGGTACTCCTTTCAGGGGGATGACCTATCTTTTAGTTTGTTTGTGTGTGACTACATGCCGGTATGAACAAAGCAGGAGCCATCACACATTGAAAGAATCAGTCTAACAGAAATCCCCCTGACAGAAAGCTCCGGCGAGCTATCTCTCTGACATCATACTAATAACAACGACCTATGGACCAACAGGGAGTGGACTGTACTCTATTAAATCAGTTCTGACGGGATCAGTCCCAGAGCAACACACCATGACTCACCCTCTCAGGCAGGGTGTCATTGCTCTCCGGGTGCACTGTTCATTCCTGACAGAAAGCCCCTTTTATATTTCCAAGATGCTAATGATTCGGCTTCGCCGGATCACTGTGACATTGTTCTGTGGATGTAACAAATGTGGAGTGCTGCAGCTCACGATTACTGTCATTGAGTGTTTCTCGATTAACCCTTGTGTTGTCTTCCCGTCAACAGTGGAAAAAACATAGGCCTAACTTTTCGTTTTTCTAGCATTTTCCAGATGTTTTGGTTGCTTTTTGGTTGCTTTTTTCAACATTGTTTTACACGTTTCCCAACCATTTGTCAATTTTTCCAACATTTTTGCTGCTTATTTCAACATCCCCATATTGCTGATTTTAAAAAAAACTTTGAAAACAGGTCAAGTTTGACCCGAGGACAACATCAGGGTTAAACAATTAATTGTTTGGTCTGTAAAAGTTCAGAAAATGGTAAAAAATTGGTGTTTCCCCAAGATGTCGTCCTCAAATGTCTCGTTTGTTCCACAACTCAAAGATATTCAGTTTACTGTCACAGAGGACTGAAGAAATGAGAAAACATTCACATTGAAAAAGCTGGAATCAGAACTTTTTGTCATGAAAAAAGACTTGATGAATCGATTATCAAAATAGTTGGCGATTAATGTAATAGTCAACAGCTAAACGACTAATCTTTGCCTCTCTACAAATGTGTGTTTTCCTTTAAAAACTCCCGGCCCACAAGCCAAATCCGGCTCTTTGAAAATTTTGATCCGACCCTCATATTAATTTATTAACACATTTTGGTCCGCCTAGCTTTTGTCACTTTTTACGTTTCCGGCGTGTTTTTATTTTATTTTTTTACATTTTTGACGCTCTTTCACCAACGTTTTTCTCGGCAAATCTGTAACACTAAATGACACATGCAATGATACAGTCACAGATATTTGACTTTTTTGATGACATAAAAGCAATAAACCTCTACTGCAGTTCGACTGCAGTGGAATATAAAGAGGCTGTGAGGTGTATACTCAGTATAGCATACTATACTGTAGTCATAGCCTCTTTCTATTCCACTGCTGTGCACCCTGCAGGGAGATGCATGTGCGTTCCCTCTGTCTCACACTTACCTACAAACACACATGCACAGATACACACACGTGCTGTGATCTGCAGTGTTTATACTGTACATAGGGTGTTGGCTGACTCAGCCAGACCGCATTTTTGATCCGTCTCGTAACAGCAAGCACACAGATGTTCGTTTTGTTTCACTCCAGTTCATATATCCCCCATCCCTATTTGTGAGTCCATCGGTCATGTGTAAAAATTATTTATTAACTAACGTCTCTTATATGCAACTGAAATAATACAAATATGAGTCATCAGATAAAGCCCTGAATACAGCAGGAGGTGAATACTCGGTTGACATTCAGAGGTTGTAGGAAGCTTTTGCCTGTGATTCTCTTCATTTTTGCTGTGTGGTATCTGGCTGCTAAAGCCTTTTCATCTGCTGCGAGTGACTGATGTGGCTGGCCTCTCCTCTCTGGGCATCTGCCCAGCTCACTGAGCGGCCCCTTGTGTGCACCTTCAAAGAGATTCTGATAAATCATGGACTAAATGTCAGTATCCAGTGGCCGAGCAATGTCCATAGGCTTCATTAAGCTGAAGTCGTAATCTAAAACTCTAGACATTCTTTGCGCGTGCACACACACACACACACACACAGACACACACACACACACACATACAACATCATCACAGGAGCAAGGGATTATTGCCCTGTGTTCTTTTGTACAATAACACAAAACAAAATGCATGAACAAAGATCACACATACCATTCAACCATCTATATAATTACACACACACACACACACACACACACACGTCAGGTCAGTTTTTCTCTGAGGGGGTTTCTTTTAAAACATTTCAGTCAAAAATAAATACAATAATAATAAAGTAATTATACAATCTGGTTATAATTGGATTTAGTGATTGCAAACATTTAAAGTATAGCATTAGTGTTCAGGTTTCAGTTTTTTAAAGTGCCTCTTTTTAAAGCTAGGCTATTTTGTTCTACCCAAATTCTTTTGTGACGTTCAGGGGGTAATTGGATGAAAAACATATTTCAAACGGGGGACATTGCGTTAGGTGGAAACCAGCTGACTCATTTCACTGATATGATGGATGGATGAGGTGGTTTCTCTCCATGCAGATCCATAAATTACGTGGTATCGGATCGGTGCTTAGGCTTGCATACGATACCAGCATTTTAGGGAGTATCAGAGACATTTCAGATACTGGTATCGGCATAACTTTAATTTACTACTTTGATCTACTGCTGGGTATCTAATCTACAGTGATGCATCATTTTGCATGCAACTATTTTGATAATAGATTTTTTTTTTTAATGGAAAAATAAAAAAAATAAACGAAACGGGTATGCAGAAAATAATATTTCCAATGAAGAAATAAAGTTTAGTGCACTTAGCAGCATTCGTCAATCTTCTGAGGACACAGATCTGCAAACTCTCATAAATAAAATACATTTTTAACATTAGTATTGCTGCACACTGTAGCAACCAGCAGCATTTCTTGGTTTTAGGTCTGAAGAGAATGTATAACAATTGACACAAAATGTACATATAAAAATTTTTAAAAACGATGTAATAAATGCCAATAGTCAACCTCAATCTTAAAAGTGAATATATTCTAGTTTCTTCACTCCTCTATGGCTGTAAACTGAAAATCTTTGAGTTGTGGACAATACAAGACATCTTTCATCATTTTATTTTATTATATAAACCAAACAACTACTCGATTATTAAACCCATTACAACCAGAAATCCCAGTGGGTGGAAAGTGTTTCAAGGATTGTGTTTAAGAACAATATAAAGGTACTTCTACTTTATTTGCTTACTCAATCTGACCAAATCTGAGATGCTACTGGAGCAAATTATTATGTAATTATTAAACTGGTTGGTGGTATCACTTCACGAACAGCTGTAATAATTAATGGACTAATCCAGTGGTCCCAAACCTGAGAGAGCGAGATCTGTGTGTATAGGCCAAATATATTGTCTGTGTATATATTTGTTACACTTCTATTTGCATTCATTCATTTGATTACAATGTTACACAGTTCTGTATACGCTTTATGCTATTTTTTTTTTCCACTTGCTTTGTCAATGAAAACGTCGGTTTCCCATGCCACTAAAGTTCCTTTGAATTGAGATCAGCTGTTACTTTGTGAAGGAGGGAGAGAGAGAGAGAGAGAGAGAGAGAGAGATCACAATCACCTTCATTGTCTGTTCTACATATTTACCCCTGTCATAACTCCGCCCCCCTGAGGAACCCTTGGACTATTCGATTAATGTACTAATTGTTTCAGCACTGTTTTCAACACATGTATCCAAATATAGCCCTGGTGTGTGCCTGTGTGAGCAGGATGCCATTTGAGGATTTGTGTGAGTCAAGGATCGAGGCAGATCAGCAACAACTGCAACTCCTCAGGCTGTCTTTCCAACACAATGTCTTCTGCTCTGCTGTGCATATTATTAGCAGATATGCTTAAAGTGCTCAGATTATGCTGTTTGGCTTTTTCCCCTTTCCTTTATTGTGTTTATTGTGTTGTGTTTTTGTGCATGTTATAGGTGAACAAAGTGAGAAAGCCCAAAGTTTCTGGCCCAATGTTTCTGTTCCTGTGATCTGTACGCATTTTGAGCTATCTGTGTGTATGGCTACGCTGTATACAGCGGACGGCAGTCTGCAACGTCACAACATAAACATACACGCCACTTTCTAAAGCCACGTGGTGTGTTATCGCGAGGCTACGTGTTATCGCAAAGGCTATGGTTGGGTTTAGGAAATGTCACACGCGAAAAGAAGAAATGGTTGGGATTAGAAAACGAACGGGGGTTGGGTTTAGGAAAACATGGAAAATGTACATCACACTCGGGACACGATCCCCGGTCTCCTGGGTGAAAGTCTGGGGTTTTACCCATCCACCACCCCAACCAACCTCTCTCACACGCCATCGCAAGGTAATGTACCGGCGTTCATAAACACTCTAAAAAGCCAGTATGCGTCTTCGTAACGCCAATAATGCCATACAAATTGGCATGTCATACATATGTCATTTCATGACATCAATTTGGGTACTGCTGACTACCCAATGCCTTTTTAAAGCGAGCATTGCACATACATACAGTATGCAAATACCTCACTATGTACCTGTCCCATGTAAATGTCGCTTGGAACCTTTCATACCAGCAAATAACCATATAAAATCTTTGATTTCTGGTATGGAACAGTGTCACCTGGGTGTGTTTTCAGACCTCACAGCATCCTTATTTTGGTATAAATGTTAGCAATGTGTGTGTAAGAGAGAGACTTCTGTGTCCCCTGGGGTTCTCTCTGATGCATCAGACGGCATATTGTCAGTGACAGCCCAAGTTATTAAGGCTAAGAGTGCTACTTGCTCTACAGAACCGTAAACTACAGCGCTGCAGAAGCTCCCCCTGCTGCTCCATCTATCTCTATATGGCTCCCCTCTCTCCGGTACTTCAATAATACACTGATTGATCTCTCCCCATGTCGCTTCTTCCATTATCTCCGATCCATTGATGACAGTGACACCCTTTGTCTCTCACTCCCTACAATGGGATGGGGAAAAAAAAAATCAGTCTCCATCATGGGGATGAGGCGAAAAAGATTGTTCCACTCTTTGATCTCACTCAGTCTCACTGGAAGCAATAATGTGTGCGTGTGCACATGCATGAGGTTTTGTTTGCGCGCGGGTTTGCGCGCATGCGTGCGTGTACAGCAAACCTTTGTGTGTGACTGTGCGCAGATAGACAGACGGAGGTTTCAAACGGCAGTGATGGCAAACAGCAGGAGACTTTTGATAATGCACCGTGCAGAAGGGAGCTTCTTCTCGGCATCGCAACCAGACGGCCTCCACACAAACAGATCAGCCAAATAAAAAGTGGAGCAAAGAGGAAATGTGCTCTGAGGTTGACGTTCATGACGTACACACACACACACTCACAGATATCCACAGTCATCTCTTCCAGGGCTCTGCTGCATTATGTTTGTGTTTTATATCATTTTGTCTTGTTTGAATGTCTCACAAGAGGGTTACCTGCACCATTAAAGGTTTTAGAGCTGTGCATTGTATAGTGGACTCGAGCTGCTTGTATATTGGAGCCTAGAGATGAAGTAGAGACCAGTAGCTAAAAACGCTTGAAAGATGACTTATTAAAGATCTCTCTCCCATTTTTTTCTCTCACTACATCTCCGGTCTGCCTGGTCATAATACTGGAAATGCACGCTTGAGTCATGCTCTTGGCGGTAGTGGACAACAGAGGTCTCCATGGCTCGTTGAAGTCTGTCTTGTTGTATTTGCCTTGTTTTCTTTTCTTTTTCATTGTTTGTTGGTTTTTTCATTTGACTGTTTTTACACTGAGGGACACAGTCCACACAGGCCTTTGGCCAGAGCACTTGTCTCAGTGTACGGCTCCCAGAGTGGCAAACAGCCTCATAAGCAGAGCTTCTATAGGGTTAGTTTTGTCCTGGTGTGAACAAAACACTTTGGATTAAGAGACTAGTGATGTGAGCTGAGCGATCAATCAGTTAATGAAGCAAGCCTACAGTCACATGGTAATGGTATGTGTCAATATAGGCGTCTTTTGGCGGCAGGGATCGCCACGCTTGCCAGCATTGCACGCTAGTGGGCTTGCCACTAGCCGTCATCAGTTTCTCTTCTCTGACCACTGACGAGCAAAGAAAACAGGGCTACACCCACCGACAACCCCAATGGCTGCATCTGATTGGGTCAACGCTTGATGTGGGGCTGTCTGCTCCCAGATTTCAAAACGGACCAAAATGGCAGCTCGTTTGGTAAAGGATCGTTAATTTTATGACAATAATTCACAGTTTATGCTGATGTTTAGCAGGTATAATGTATACCATCTAGTTGCTTGCCGTTAAAAATTTACCCAATGGTGGCGTTATATAAAATAGTCAAGTCATCACCAAAGTTATGACAAGTCATCCTTAGGGGGGCATGAATGTCTTTATCAAATTTCATGGCAATCCAATAGTTGTCAAGATATTTTATTCAAACCTCATTAGAATTTAATGTCAATATTGGTGTCCTCATCTGGGAACTATGAAAACAAAATACTGTTTGTATTAAATGTTGTGTCACTCTATTCAGTGAATGTCAAGATATGTCCGTGGGAAAATTAAAACTCTGACCCGATGTCACTACATAAAAAAAAAAGAAAAACGGGATCATCAGTCAGTAGGATTCATATTCTAACACGTCATGGCAAGCCATCTGACAGTTATTTCATTGCTCACAAAAGAACTCATATAGATGCTTGAGGGAAAAATCAAGGGATCACCAAATGATTAATTATGATCCAGTCTCTTGGGACCATGAATGTACAAGGTTTTGTGCCAAGCCATCTTATAGCTGCTATAGTTGATATTTCAGTCTGGACCGATGTGATGGGCCGACAGACCAAGAGACAGACAGAACAACGTTGTTATCATAGTTAAACAAGCAAACTACATAGTGACTACCAGACTACAGATACAGTACCGGTAATTAAAACCAGCATAGTTATTCCTGATTTTCTTTCAAACATACTATAAGTCAGCTCTGGAAACTAGGGTTGGGTAATATATCGAAATTATATCTATCATAATCAGAAACTAGACATTGTCTCAAGTGGTGGATATTGTGATATGGCAAAGAAGTCCTTTTTTTGGTTTTAAAGGCTGCATTACAGTAAAGTGATGTCATTTCCTGAACTTAACAGACTGTTCTAGCTGTTATATTATCTACATTGCTCAAGAGTATTGTGATCTCTTATTTTCCTCTATGTCTGGTGGGTACTGTTGATGGGCATGTCCACTGAGCAGTACTGGAGCAGACCGATTGCAGGGCAGATAGCAGTGCTCAGGGAAGCGAATGGACATGGATACTGGGCAAAGGAGAGGTTAATGTCATCTGTCAGTCTGCTCCACATCACAGGAAGTTGACAGGCCCCACCCACTCAGGATGAGCCTGGGCTGGCTGTGACTGTTCTTTCCCCGCCCTACCCCAGCTAGGAATCCAAAAGGGGCCAGCCAAGACAAGAAAGACTCAACCTTTGCTTTATTACAGCTTTTTTGTTCAATCTTCCTCTAAGCCACAATGGGATTAGAAAGGACAATTTCAAGGTTGCTTCTCACTGTCGACATTTTTGTCACATGCTGCAACACAGGGATCGGGGAAGAGAGGGTACCTTGAATACATGTGATCTCACCTCTTCTAGCAATAATCCATTAAAACCCACCAACAACACTGGCTGGATGCTCTGAAGATTAAAGATTGTACACACACATACTTCAGCAACATAATAGGTGTGTACTATTAAAAGAAAACACTGAGCCAGTTTTATCTCAAACATGTAACTAATGGATATTTGGTGCAGTTGGCCAACAATAGCAGGCAAGCCCATCCGGAGCCAAGAATATATTTCTGAACGCTGAGTGCTTTGGGACACCATCTGTGTCTATTGCCAAGTGCGCTGATGATTATCACATTGACTATAATAAGACCGCAACATTAAGCCTGCACGCAATGTGTAGCAAGACCATTCCTTTCAATTATCCGCTTTAGGAGTTGATCTTGCTACTGCCAAGGGTGCAGGGATAATGCCATTGTCCTTGTGGCACAGCAAGCCCAAAATAGCATCATAAAGAGTCACTTTTCCTCCAGCACCTCATCCCCCTCTGTGTTGCGTTATCGATAGGAATTGTATACTAATGGCTTGTGAATTCTGCTATTAAACATGTTGCTAAGGACAACGTTTTTTTTTTTCTCTGTATCATTAACCAGGTACAACTGGAAAAGTGGATGTTGGGAGGTTTAACACGTTGTTTAACCAGGCTATTAACCATTTTATAGCAAAAAACAAGCAGCTTGTGCAGACTGACCTGATGTTGAGAGACCATCCAACTAATTGGATATTAAGAGGGATGAATCTAACCTGAGGGGAGAAAAGGGTGATTGGCGACATTGATTTCCTTCATGTATATTTACATCTCAAAGAGTACCTCCAGCCACAATTAATCTGTTGGGCACTGCAGCCACTAATTGACTTCACACTGACTCCTTTTTTGCTGGACAGTAAACTGGGGAAACAAGAGCAACAGAGCTTGTCTCAGATGGGGAAACCGTCCACGCCTCTGAAGAAAGTGGGGGTCCCTGAGATGCCAATACACTGTTGATTCTCTCTCTGTCTGTCACACAGAATGAAGCACCAAACTTCTGTTACCCCGAGATGCCAAATGAACCTAACAAGGTGGTAATTAGCAGATGGCGGGGGCTTTCACGCTGTTTTTTTGGAGCTGCACGACTGTCAGAGAATTGCCTCATTAGACGCCCACTGAAACCCCTGCTGGTGACATCTCTGCATTGCCTCCGCTCTCATTTAGGCAAAGCACTGTGTCTATGCAAGCCAATTGTAATTTCACTGCCCATTTTCTTGGTGCCTGGGTAAATATCTTTACTGCTAGTCAATTGTTTTGGCCCCGGTGAAGCAAAGGCATGCTGGTGTGCCAAGAAGTAAGCCGAGCTGCAGGGATTTCACAGAAGACAGGTCTTTTTGCTTTAGGCAGAATGGTTTTTGTGCCAAATCCATGTAGTACTATGCCTGTTAGTTTCACCTGAGTGCTCAGTAGCTAGTGTGCAAACTTAGCTTTCCAAAAAGTTGCTTCATTTCAATATTTCTCTTTTTGCCAAGTGTTTAACATGTTCTCTCTTCCATCAAAATTCTAGCTGATGCCATGTTTCATTTAGTATTTATTTCATAATAGTGGTGCTCAAGTGCACAATTTTTATTTTGTGTTGCCAGGAGATATTTAGCTTGTCTGCTGACAAGAGAAGGGCATTAGCCACATCTGTACACTGTAGATGTCGAATGACGTTTGATAAAATGCTTCAAGACTTGTCAGAGGACCGCAGGGAACGTGACTGAGTGTAGGGGTAGAGGAGATCTGTGAGGTATTGTGGTGAGAGTCTATGGAGGGATTTGTAGGAGCTGTTGGAGGATGGGAGTGATATGTTGTCAGGAGTCTGCCAAGGGCCTTGGTGGGCAGTCCAGGCAGGACACCATTGCAGTAGTCCAGATGGGAGGTGATGAAGGCATGGATGAGTGTCTTAGTTACTGAATGTGTGAGTGAAGGCCAGAGTCTTGAGATGTTTCTGAGGTGGTAGAAGGCGGACTTAGTGATGTTTTTGATGTTGGACCGGAAGGAGAGAGTGGCGTCCAGGATGATGCCCACGTTGCACCCCTCAGGAGATTGGAAAATGGAGCAGCCATCCACAACCAGGACCAGGTCTTTTCCTGAGCAGTGGTGCAGGGGCCACCACCATGAGTTCTGTCTTATTACTGTTGACTTTGAGTAAGTTTGTGGTCATCCATGATTTGAGCTCCTGCAGGCAGTTGACAAGTTGTGTAGCTGGGAGGTGGGGTTTGTGCTGATATAAAGTTGGGTGTCATCGGCGTAGCAGAAGAGTCCATGTTAACGGATAATATGACCTAGGGAAAGCATGTAGATGGTGAACAGCAGAAGACCAGGCACAGAGCCTTGGGGCACGCCATGGTTGGTTGGATCAGAGTTGGAGCCATTTAGGGTGATGAATTGTTTCCGGTCTGTGAGGACCGGAACCAGGACAGTGATGTGCCACTGAGGCTGATGAGAGAAAACTGTAGGTCAAAGAAAGGTGAAGGAGGATGAGGCTGGCGATGAGGCCATTGTCGGCAGCAAACTGGAGGTCATTAGTGATTTTGAAAAGGGCAGTCTCAGTGCTATGGTGGGTTCTGAAACCATATTGGAGGGGTTTGAAGAGGTCATATTGGGACATGTGATGTTGAAGCTATTGAGCCGATGCTCTTTCCAGGATTTTGCTGAGAAAAGGAGGTTGGAGATCGGACAAAATTTGTTGGTGTCGTCTAGGTCTAAGCATGGCTTTTTGAAAGTGGGGATGACTGCTGCCATTTTCCATTAGGCTCTAAGCACTGCTCTGCCCATGTTTGCTGTAAATATGGCAAAAGGACAAATAACAAAAGCTCTTTTCACTGTGTGCATTACAGCAGAAAGGTTTAGTCAAAAACGGTGGTCCATGTTGAAAAATCTGCTTCACGATAGGACCAAAGCTTTTTTTTCGGCTGAAATATAAATTGTCTCTCAATGAAATACTTTTCGCGAAGTGCTTCAGTGGTTTCGACATCAGTTACAGAAAATGACAGATGGTGAGGTGAGCTGAGAGTAGCACTTTCCCATGGCAGATCCCAAAATCTAAGTGGGGAAAGGATGATGGGCTGTAGCATGTGCTTTCTTTTAGTCTCTATGGATGTACAGTATATATGATAGAGAGCGACAGTGGGGTTTTTGTTAGTACAGTTCACTCTCTACTTAGATTCTTACATAGATTTTTAATTTAGTCTCTTCTCCTCTCCCTCCTTTTACACACAAGTGTAAATACTCCAAAGTTATAGCCCGAGCTAGGGCTTGGTTGCCATTTGCTTTTATCAAGACTGATTTACCAGGTAGAAGACAGGCAGAGAGGGTCTGCGGTGGAGGCAGCGACAGGTAGATGCGCACATCACTTAAAAGCAAAGGCTTGTAAAATGAAAGAAAACAAAAGGTCAGGCGGCTAGCATTGGCAGAAAGAAATCGGGAAAAGGCCGGGGAGGCCATCAGCTTTTTAGAAAATGATCTCATACCTAGGTGTGAAGAGCCCTGTGGGGATCTGCCAGGGCTGATGAGTCTTCACAGCGAGCGAGGCAAACACACACAGTCATGGAGCGATAGAATAAAGACGGAAGGACAGGAGGAGATAGGCGGGGTGGGTTTCCACGTGTGTTCCCATGTGTCACCCTCTCTCCCTCCCTCCACCCTGCCCTCCCTTGCTCCCTCTGTTTTTAATGATTCACCATCCTTGAACCGCAGCCCCCCAACCCAGGAGAGAGTGTCTAATAGCCAGATGACAAGGCACAAAGGGTTCCATTGTGTCCTGCATGCCTTGTCCTACCAGCCTGGCAGGCCAGTGATGCGCTGCCTTGTAACCTAGTGGGAAGCTGAGAGTTGCTGCTCCCTCCCTTTCTTTCTCTCACCGTCTCTCTCTGGATATATGATGTGGCACGCTAACACAACCTGACATGCGGGCCACAAAGACAACCCTGTTAGAAGCACTTGAGTGGGAGTTTGCTTTGGGCAGGGGAGGTGATTTGCATGCGTTTGTGTGTTTTGTGTGAGCATACATGCGTGTTTTGTTTTTGTCAGTCGGTGTGTGTGTATTTGAGAAAGATTGGTTTTGTTGACCCAGTGGGGTAGCTACCCATAGATGCATCAATCCTGTGGTAACAATTAGCTCAATCCATTGTAACTGAAAAATAAGGCAAATCCAAGCATGAAAGCATGTTCACTCCCATTTCCGATAACATGGGAACAGGCCTGACCCGGTAGGGGAGGGAACGGGTTGTTTATTGTGTGTGTGTGTGTGTGTGTGTGTGTGTGTGTGTGTGTGTGTGTGTGTGTGTGTCATAGCTTCTGGGAACATGGACCGCAGGCTTGTGGCTTTCCAGTTACACAGCGTAGCCAGACCCAGCTTTTGTTTCCTTGACCCACATTCCTCACATTCATTGTGCCAGTAAAAAGTCTACAGAGTTACATAATGGAGAGCCATGCTTCCCTTGGCCCTAGCCCTCACTCGTACCTCTGCCATGCTGCAGTGACTGGACTGTTAACAACTTAAGTGAAGCAGCAGGCACACTCGAAAGCCTCTGAATTCCATAATCACTTGAAATTATAAGCTTGTGTGCGCCTGCAGAGCTAAAGTATTGAGTTGTGTAAGCAAGGAACTCAAAAATCTTTTTAATGAAAATATTTTTTTAACACTACTTTTTGGGGGATGCTAAAGGGGGACAACCGCCTCATGCAGGCTACATATTGCTGCTGATCTGCAGTCCCAGCGGTAATTTATCCCCTTCTGGGAATAATAACAGAACTTTATTTCATTTACAATATTTGAATTGAATTTGGCAAGAGAGAGCTTTTTATTCCCCGGCAGCCAAGCCCATCCTTCAATACTTCCTTCTGAAAACATAAAGAATAGTGTTCAAGTTTCAGAGTAGAATTCTGTGAGTGAGTGTGGAATGTGTGGCATGCTCCTCACTGTTACTAAGCTGTATGATTATGTTTTATTCCTTGTCTTTCTGCAAATGCTTAAATGAAATAGGTTGAACCCTGCCACTTGTTGGAAAGACGTAATCGTGTATATGTGTGTGTGTGTGTGTGTCCAAACTGTGTAGTATGATGAAATAACATCAGATTAGGAGAATGGAAAAGACCTGTATTAGTGTTCTGTGTACTCTATGTGTCTTGCTGGGAGAGAGGTGTATTATCTTACTGACTGATGTTTCTCACAGTAGCTTAATGCCAATCTCACAGCCTGGCTTCTGCTTGATTCTCCTGACATTTTCTTATACACGGGATCTGAACTGTTGCATTGAACAAGTAGATGTAGGACATGAAATTACATTTTTATCAGTCACCTTACAGATATCGTTCCATGTTGCTGCGATAATTGTCAGTACAACGGTATTAACGTAACTGCGTGATGTAGATAGTGGACACACACAGCGGTCACACCCTCCATCATCTGCCTTCGGTTAATTGCGTGCCCCCATGCTCGACAGCTCCGAGGACTCGGTGCCAGTCATTGATGCCCGCGGTGTAACCAAGGCCATATTTAAGGTGCATCTGCGCATCCCTTCCTGCCCCGCGCACAGCTGGAGTCCACACAGACGAAGAGTGCTGCTCTAGCAAACACAAAGGAATTCTACTTCTTCTTTCCCTCTTATCTCTACGTTTCTTCTCTCTGCAAAAGTCCTTATTTTGTCTCTCTGCTTTTTTTTTTTTTTACCATGCATGCATCTGGATTTTATTTAGAGAACCCAATTAACTGATGTTTCATCACATATGGCAGCTTTAAGCGCCCCACCCTCCTCAAAAGCTACAGACATACTAAGGAAAGCTCATTGTGGGACTGGCTCTAATGGCTGTAATTCTGCACTAAGGCTGAATTTTGGGAAAGAGACTTCAGATACAGGTTTAGGGGACCACTAAGGTCTATATAAAAAAGACTTCAGATACAGTATTAGGGGACCACTAAGGTCTATATAAAAGAGACTTCAGATACAGTTTAGGGGACCACTAAGGTCTATATAAAAGACTTCAGATACAGTATTAGGGACCACTAAGGTCTATATAAAAGAGACTTCAGATACAGTATTAGGGACCACTAAGGTCTATATAAAAGAGACTTCAGATACAGTATTAGGGACCACTAAGGTCTATATAAAAGAGACTTCAGATACAGTATTAGGGGACCACTAAGGTCTATATAAAAGAGACTTCAGATACAGTATTAGGGGACCACTAAGGTCTATATAAAAGAGACTTCAGATACAGTATTAGGGGACCACTAAGGTCTATATAAAAGAGACTTCAGATACAGTATTAGGGGACCACTAAGGTCTATATAAAAGCATCCAAAGAGCACCATGTAATGGGACATTTTAAAATGTAATGTATTCTTTTTTAGGGCCACCTTTTAAATTCATCTTAATCTTCAATTTCTTCAATAAAAGAATGCTGGAAATGATTTAATTTCAGTTTTGTTTTATATTCAGCATGCAATGTGTACTAAATGCAGCAGAAATGCCGAACTGAGTACACTTTGATATCTGTTTATTTATCCCAAGTAATATTGTAATCGCCATATTCAACAGCGTTTTTGCACATTGCATATTTTCCTCATATGGTGCAGCCATGTCGTCTATTCCTGTAATTGCTGGTAATCCGTGGCTGGTTGCACATGTCGTTGTCCGTCGGGGGGAGTGTGCTGTAGCTTGTTATGAATATTACATTTTGGAATATCTTTTTGATTGTCTCTAAATCAAATAATCAGAGCAGGTGTTTTGGAAATGAGCGCCACGCAGGTGCTCTCCTACGTGATTCAAGTGTCGGACTGACCCATGATTTGTCGTTTCCTTCCCTCCAGGTAAGGTGTTGAACACGGATTTGCGTCACTACCTCAGCCTTCAGTTTCAGAAAGGCTCCCTGGACCACAAGCTCCAGCAGGTGATCAGGGACAACCTGTACCTGCGCACCATTCCCTGTGAGTATAGCCTCTACACTACAGCCTTGGGCACCTCAGACTGCACTCACTCTACTTGCATCATACCACTTATTTTGTTATTTTTTTTTTTACTCTCCTGCATTTTCCTGTCTTGTTCATCTTTTTTTGGGGAATTCAGGGTTGTTTTTTTTTTTTTAATTCAATTTTTTTGTACATGCAGGGGTCAACATTTAGTTTTTCCTTTCACTTGTCCAGTCGGGCAAATCATTCAACGATCATTCTCCATCAGGGGGCAAGAAATCAACTACATCATTCATGACACAATGATGCCCAAACAGTTGAGCAGGTTGATTTATTTACTAGCCCAACGTTGCGTTTCACTTGCCCCGGGCCATCGGGCAACCCTTATTTTGAACCCTGTAAATGGTACACATAGTTTGTTTCAGGATACAGGAGCATGTAGCAAACACATGTCATGGAGGCACACTCCAAACTTTTAGTCCAAGGCATATATCGATGCATTCAATGTGAATGATAATATCAACTTATTGTTCACCTTTATGTAATCCCTGAACCTGTCTCAAGGGGACCATGTTTGTTTGGAACAGCTCCTCGCAAAAATCACACTATAATCATTTTTAAGCTTTATTATTAGTAGTGATATAAACATGATCATTCCCTTCAATATTGGGGATCATATTGCAATCGCAATGTCACTCTAAATAATTGCAAATAGATATTTTCCTCATATGAC
The DNA here is from genome assembly GCA_013375575.1 of Percina caprodes. Classification (NCBI taxonomy): domain Eukaryota; kingdom Metazoa; phylum Chordata; class Actinopteri; order Perciformes; family Percidae; genus Percina; species Percina caprodes. The sequence goes on from JABXJD010000307.1 coordinate 23,879, forward strand.
CAAGGCACATAACCCCACATAACCCCCATCATCACATACCCTTCCCCATACATAGAGATTAGCATGGTTTTATTTCAGTTAGCCTAATAGCTGGTTTCATTTGCATTGAGAGATGATTTTATGGAAAGTACCCCATGCTTATCCTATGCTTATACCAATTCCAAAGGCCAAGGGAACTTAATCAGGATGCATAGTATCCTGATCCATGAAATAACTGGCCTTTAATAATAAAAATCTGCCTGCTTCTATGGGAATTTAACATAGGGGTGTGTATACTTATTTTAAGGAAGAACATTTCTTTATTTACAATACATTATTCATTCACAAAAAAAATTGAAGAAAGGTTGGATTTTACCTCATTTTTCAATTAAGGCATTAAGATCAATTTCCGAAAGATGATTTTTTTTTTTGTCAACTTAAGCAGGGGTTTCTGTACTCATGAGCAGCACTGTATGGACCTAACATATTTCTAAAAATTCAAGTAAAAACAGTTTTGTGTAGCCGGGCACCTTTTAAAAAAATAAATAAATAAATAAAACAAATCCCCCTTTACAACTTTCCACATAATTCCCTCCATTCCTTCTCAACAACAGTCCACCGGAACTTTGCTATTCTCTTCATAATCTCAACATAATTAGTAAAAGCACCCAATTATAGGCTTAGCAGAACCCTGAGTAGACATTGATACGGAAGGCTAACACTATCTACCATGAGTGAAATATGCTTTAAGACTGCAGGGCCTGTACAAAAGAAACCGCATTGGAATTAAGTGGAATGACACACTTTCTCAGTGTTTATATTAACGAAAATAAGTTTTGAGACTGAATATTTGAGGTATTGACTTAAGAGAGACTTATATTTTCAGTTTCTGATTTCAGTCATACCCCCGTTATCTGGCAGTTAAAGGTGTGTAAGAGTGCTTGCTAACCTTTCCCCCCATTCTCTCTTCACCTTCTCCACCTGAATCTTTTTCCTTTTCTGTACGAGTCCGCTCCGCTGCTCCTCCTCTTAAAATAATGGAATAAATAACCAGGACAGAACGATTTTGTTTTACTACCCGAGTGATTTCCGAGTGACGTCGAGGCCAAAACGGCAGGAATGAAAGAGCAGCTGCCATTTTCTGTGACGCACAGCCAAGTTAAAAGTCACTTTCACTGCTCCAGATATCGTTTATTATCTGTGTAAAACTCTCAGCTGGCATTTCCAAAGCTCTCTTTTCTGATATTTGGCATGGAGGAATAGACATTTTAAAAGCATCATTATAAAGTTGCATTTATTCAACAATAAGGACATCATCAGCAGGGCTTTCTATTTCCTCATCCTCAGCTTTTATTGTATTTTTAAGTTTTTTTTCTCCAAATGAAGCCTTCATTCATTCATCTTGCTGAGTGAATCTGCCCAAAGAATGCATACTATTCATTCATCCATTCAACCTTTATTTATCCTCGAGAGATCACTGCGGGGCGACCCTTATTTACAATGTCATCGAGTCAGATTATAAAGAAAAAAGCAGAACAACAAAACAGAAAGTACAATCATTAGACATAGAATTGAAAAAAAGGGGTAATGTATACTTTATTAATCCCACACAAGGGGAAATTACACTTTACAGTCTGTTGTTATTACACACATTACACACACATGCTCAGTACCTATACATGCACTACTGGAGAGATGTCAGAATGAGGATCCAGATCCAGATTTAAGTATCCAGATTTTTGGAGACGACCATTCAACCCGAAAAAAAGTCATATAACCATTCCAATGACTCCGAAGCTGAACTTAAATTAAGATAGAAAACTGCGTGTCAATCAATGCTCATGCACATGGTTTCATTCTCCCTTGTCGGGGGAGGGGGTTAGCAGACCGTTTGGGCTTTAGCAGAAAGGGAGGGGAGACACTGAAAGGTTGTCGATGTTCAAATTCTTTCGCTAAATCCTGGATCTTCATAACACTACCTAAAGCACCTTTTAGGGGTAGTATGAAAGGCGGAAAATCCATGTTGGGAGGCAAGTTGGGGTCTTGGATGGGTCAAACAACACGTGACTTACTTTACAAAGTTTTGAACACAGAATATGTAATTTATAAAATTAGCTATTTTATTACAAATGTAACTAGCCAACAATAGAACGGTCTACACGTCCAGCAGAAATGATTAGACCATCAAACACAGAATTGTTTGGATCCTTTTCAGTTTTTTTTGTTGTTGCATTGAGTACTTTAAGTACATTTTCCTGATCATACTTACATACTTTTACTTAAGTAACATTTTCAATGCGGGACTTTTACTTGTCACATAGTATTTTTACACTGTACTTATTCCGAATACTACGTAAAGGATGTGAATACTTCTTCCACCACTGCATTCAACACATTGCAGTCTGGCTCGAGTAGCTCAGCATATGTCCCTTGTCCACTCTGCTCATGCCAGCCTGTGCCAGTGGCTTATCACAGCGCTCTGTGCCACAGCGGCTAGCAAGGAGCCCAAACAGCCACTACAGCATGACGCCTGTGCTCATTACAGCCGCCCAAATGGCATTTCAGAGTGAGAGAAGCGTGACTTCCTTCCTGCTCTACACACAGCGAGGCTTCATTAGGTGTCTCTGCTGCATCCCAAACAACAACAACAGATGAGAGGAGCTCAAGGCAGTGCCAGGGGCCAAGGGCACCACCAAATCCTTCCACCACCACCACAAGTCACAATGCCAGATAAAAAGAAAAAAGGATAGTATAAATGTAAAAAAAAAAGTGCCGCAGGTTTTCAATCCTAGCAGTTTTCTTTGAAGAAGATTAAAAAAGGTCCCTTTTAAGTTCTTAAGCCACTGAGACAAAAGACAGGATACGTTTTTGCATTGATGTAGCTCATCACCGACTCTTCCTTCTACAGAGAAATAAAAAGTGAAACGTGAAGCTTTTTGAATTCCTTCTGTATTTCAAATAAAGACTGCATTAATTCACAGTGGCGTATACATTATAAATGCAGACATCAAGTAATAAATGGGAGTGAACGGTGAAACGAGGCATCCTGTCTCACGTCGTCTCCAACCTCGTGCTCTGTTTTGCTTATTTATAATGTGCATTGTGATATAATCTCCCCATGTTGCAAAATTGATTCTTACTTGTCCTGTAGTAATAAAAGCTAGCAATTAGTGGCGCACAATATGAGGAGGATATGTGATTGATTATTTTTGACTGATATTGCGATTGCGATATGATTCACGGTATTGGAGGGAATTTAATCATTTTAATCTGTACCAAACAATGGATTTTTTTCTTTGGTCTGTCGGTAGGGCTGGGCGATATGGAGAAAATTTCACAATGTTCGTGATCAACCTAAGCTCCGGAAGCAGCGATGGTGGCTCTGTAAAATAGTCTCAGGAAGGAACTTGTTCTGGTCGAACATTAGCACCGCGCAAAAGAAAATGCCACATACGATATCAAATTAAGTTAACTGTTCCCACAATTCAGTAACGTGTGCTATTTAAAGCTACAGTGCGTAGTTTCTGTCTCCCCCATGAGGAATTCTGAGCAATCTTCTGAACATACTGAGAAATCCAGAGAGAATTGTGTGGAGCTGATAGTCTTCATTAGCTTTGTAGCAACTCATTTGGCAACGGCTTGAATGGAACGGACCTTCATTAATATTATAAGGTTACGCACTAAAGCTTTTATTAGTCTTCGGTAGTACCAACATACATTCTGCACTTGTGTACCGACATTGCGAGACAACTTTTAACCGTTAAGACGTTAAAAGCTGTCTCGTTGTAACGTTTCAATATCACAACATCTCGTGGGATGAGATCTCTTCACACCTGTAACAGTTAGAAGTAAGTATACAAAAAATGTTCAGGCGCTGGTTACAGCAAGACTGGAGACAGATGATCAAACAATATGATGACAAAAACAATTGCAAAGGCACACAATGGTGGAAAAATGGCTAAAACTGCCCCAGATTATATGAGAATCTTCAGGAAAGGTAGCTGAATAAACAGTAAGAAGCTGAATTACCACATTTCCCTGTTCCTTCTTCCCAAAAACAGGCCCATATTTCATCCTTTTGTGGCTTTGCTGGTCACCCGATTGCTCTATTTGATAGAATAAAAGATTGTCTCTGCCACAGACTAAGCCGTTTCAGATGTGATGGTTCATCCTGCAGTCAGGATGGATGTGTTGACACAAAGAAAATGAAGAACTTTCCTATTAGACTTCCTAGAAAACGCTGAGTTAAAGTCCCCGGTGCCTGCAGATGAGATAAGATGTGCCAGATAGCAGAGCAGTTCAGCTGAGGTATCGTTAATAGCCCTGATTACATCTTAGATGACGCTAAGCAGAGTCGGCATGTTAGGGAGCGTAAAACCATTTTCATAACAATATGTTTTCAATGTGTCATAGATGAGAGCAACAGCAAGGGGAAAACAGCAGTTATGCTAGATTATTATTTAATGACTAACTTTGGCATGAACTGGAATGCAGTGTAGAGCTTCACTTTTTGATTTAGTTGAAGGAAAAAAAAAGGTAAACCTTATTAAAAAGAAGGAGAACAAGGAGATAAAAATAGAAGTTGGAAGTAGGGTTGGGAAAGTCAGACATCACAATATTTTTGACCAAAGACATAGATGTCGATGCTTTCACAAAATATCTTCAGATCTAAACTTACCATATAACGATATTACGATTCTTCAAAATTTAAGATTTCTAGTCTCATATCACGATATAGATATAATATTGATATATTGCCCAACCCTAGTTGGAAGTCATATTGCAATTGGTGCTTCAAGATCGTTTCTGACATGAAGCAACTGACCCTGACCATCGCCACTGGCATGAGGCAGACAATACACTGTAAAAAAATGTAACTGATTCATATCTGGGAGAATTCAGCCTTGGTTTATGAACGTGAACAAATCTTTCCCCAATGTTGGAAAGAGGTTCTAAGGCTGTACCTTCTACTTTTTTGGAAATAATACTTTGAAAAGGAAGACGCTGTAGGGGCATTCACAAGTTAATTCTTTAGTTTATTGCAAATATGGATGTCATAAGAAAAGGTCTGGCCAGAATGTAACTTAAGTAGCAGTTGTACATTTATGTGAATCAATATATTCCTCTGTATTGCCATGAAACGCTGCTGTGTGTAGGATTTTAAGGAAAAATTGCCTTGTGAATGCATTGCAAATGTAAAAGTCGTATAATTATTGAACAAATATGCAGTAGTTGGTGCACAACTTATTAAAACCGTCTTCGCCTCGCTTTTGTATTGCATTAATATTGTATTTAATTGCATCCTTAAGGAATAAAAGCGGAGCGGCCACTCACAGAAGACCAAGTAAAAGGGTGTAATTAAAAACCTGTTCATTATCATTATCATCAGTTACACTTCCTCAGTATTCTGACAGCTGTGCAGGGGATGTTGTTTTTTCTCTGTTTCATATTTTAATAATATATTCATATTCATGAATTCACAGCTTTTTGGTCCCAGCTCTGTTAACTGTTCATGATGTAGACACAAATTCACCCCTGAGTGCTGTGTTTGGACTTGAATGATATCATATATCTTTTGGGCATGTTGGATATCCAAGATGGTCATTTTCCTTTTTGTCCTTCATAATAATCTTAAAAAAGTCTTACATTTGACTTGGTGAAACCTGCAGATGCCCTGCCCCCCAGTCAATGGCACATTCCACTTTTTGGATGTTCCCTCTGTCTTAAACAGTGTCATTGTTGGCAGGTACCACCCGGCAGCCCAGAGAGGGGGAAGTTCCTGGAGTGGACTATAATTTCATCAGCGTGGGGAGTTCCGTGACCTGGAAGAAAGCGGACTGCTGCTAGAGAGTGGCACCTATGATGGTACGTCTCAATGCATCATATACTACATTCCTTACACTGTATATGGGGTTAGACAGTATAGACAGTTTTATTTTATTTTATTTTGCCTGAATCCTTAGCCACACATTGAGTATTGAAAGCTGTCATTACAGAAAGTTGAATAGAGTTCACTTTGAAGACTTAGCTTTTCAGGTGGACTCAGTCTGCTTGCTTGGACCTGATCAGCTTTCACTAAAAACCTGAATGAACCGAGAAAAACAGACAAATGCACCACAGCTTACAAGATACTCCCCAAGGTGATCATTGCGAGCCCTCCGCACCGCGCTGACTGCAGGAAGCCGTGAAACCTGTTTTGGAGACAAAGTAGAACCTAACTTGGGTAGGATCGGATATCAGTAAAAGTTCTGGACTTCAATGCTGGTTCCTAAACTTTTTTCGATTCAATTTTATAAAATCCGTTTTACAACATGACGGCACAAAATCTTCTTTATTTATTTTTCAGCTCCTACAAGTTTTTTTCTGCCTGCCTCTACGACGTGTATTGTTATACCGCCAATCAGCAGCTTCATTTCAATTAGCAGAGACATGTCTGCAGATATGCAAATAAGGTTTATTGTACAGCTCAATAAAATATACAAAGTTTTTGGCGATTAGACTCCATCGCTATACAAATATTTCATATATACTGCAACTGTAATCTAGACACAACAAAGGAGCTCGGAGACCAGTTTGAAGGAGGCGCCGGACCGGTCAGCTGGAGTAGAGGACTGGAGGTGGAAGGGGGGGTGGAGGGTTGCACTCTTTGCCTGCAACGACAGCTGATAGCAAAGAGAGAAACGATTATTTAAAGCAGGGTTGTGACTCTGTGATTGGCCCTTGCCATTTGTGTACGATTCTAATTGGTTTAGCCTCCAACAGCTGATTAGAGTTAGGTAGAGCATTGATTAAGAGTGAGGTCTTCCTGAAAGGATTTACAATGAGATGCATTTCAATCAGGAGAGACTAGTTGCAGATATGTGACAGTTATACACAGCATGATAAAATGTAGAGTTATTAGGATGACAGCGGAATTGATTTAGGAGAACATCGATTTAAAGTTAGGTCTTCCTGAAAGAATTTACGCTGAGCTACATTAGATCTTGGTAGAAGCATGCCGCATGTTTATTGGCTTACTGACGCTGATGAAAAATGCTCCTATGTATTGAAATTTGGTATTGAATGACGATCGGTCGATGTGTAAAAAGTATGAATTTGGTACCCAGCCCTATACTCGGGAAGACCAAACGAGAAAAACTACTTCTTAAAAGATGAAACCATACAATAAAGTTATCACTATTAAACCCTGGGGATGCGGCTACAGCTGAGGATGAATTCCCACACGCTGCCCTGCTTATTAGTTCTCTTGTAAACTCGCTGAGCTGTGCACCATTAGGTCATCACAGGAATTTAACACATTGCCCAAGTCATCAACAGCCTGTCAAGCGTGTATATGTGAAAGAGCTGGATAATATGAGATAATATATCCCCAAGTGATTTTGCTGCTTGAAAAGAACTTCACCCCTGGTCCTTTTCACATTGTGTTGGGATTGGCTACGTATGAGCTCTCTCATCCGCCCTCTGTCCCATATCAGGCAGACTGGCCCTCCAGCCCTGAACCTGTGAACCAGTCAACAGGATGAGTAATGGATCCGCTCTACCCTTCCCTGCTTAACGTAACACAACCGTATGTGTATTGAAGGTCCTCAGAATGCCCAGGCTTTTGACCTTTGAGTCTCCACAGATAAACAAACAAAGTTGTCTACGGATAGACTGGCAGTTTATGGGGGAGAGAGAGTGAGAGATATTTACCTTTTTATAATGAATGATTTCCCCATGTTGAAGTTAGTCATTGACTACAGATGTTACTGGTTACCACAACCAGTACAATGTAGATCGTAAAATTAGCCCTAAGAAGAATGGCATGCTTTGAAGAAAAAAAAAAAATGTTTTATTTGTGCTAATGTGTATTTTAAAGGTCCCATGGCATGAACATTTCACTTTATAAGTTGTTTTTTTTTAACATTAATATGCGTCCCCCCAGCCTGCCTATGGTCCCCCAGTGGCTAAAAAGGTTGATAGGTGTAAAACGAGCCCTGGGTATTCTGCTCTGCCTTTGAGAAAAAGAAAGCTCAGATGAGCCAATCTGGAATTTTGCTCCTTATGACGTCATAAAGGGCAAGGTTACCTCCCTTTTTTCTGCTTTGCCCGCCCAGAGAATTTGGCTCACTCATGAGAGAGAGACATCTTGGCTATCAAACGAGCAAAGTCGCAGTTGGTCAAGGTCGCACTCCCAGCCTTCACCTTGCCCCCTTCAAAAGCTACAGACTCAGAAATGGCATATACTAAGGAAAGCATTGTGGGACTAGTGGCAGTAATTCTGCACTAAGGCTGGATTTTGAATAAGAGACTTTAGATACAGTATTAGGGGACCACTAAGGCCTATATAAAAGAGACTTCAGATACAGTATTAGGGGACCACTAAGGTCTATATAAAAGAGACTTCAGATACAGTATTAGGGACCACTAAGGTCTATATAAAAGAGACTTCAGATACAGTATTAGGGGACCACTAAGGCCTATATAAAAGAGACTTCAGATACAGTATTAGGGGACCACTAAGGTCTATATAAAAGAGACTTCAGATACAGTATTAGGGGACCACTAAGGTCTATATAAAAGAGACTTCAGATACAGTATTAGGGGACCACTAAAGTCTATATAAAAGCATCCAAAGAGCACCATGTCATGGGACCTTTTAATGATATGAAAATAAACGTGCTCTGGGTTATTGGCATTTCTGTAAACCAATCGCAATCGTCATGGGCGGTGCTAAGCGCTGGACAGAGTCACGGTGCCGATGCAAAGTAGCCTCGGTAAGGAACTTGTTTTGGTGGAACATGTGTACGTTCAAAGGTTGTTTTAGTCGTGCAACAAAAAACTCAGATTGGACAGGTAGTCTAGCTAGCTGTCTGGATTTACCCTGCAGAGATCTGAGGAGCAAGTAACCAGAGTCCTCAGAAATCCACCGGAGGTTAGAATGCCAGCACAAAGAAGCAAATGTTCCACCAAAACAAGTTCCTTCCCGACGCAGTTTTGCAGAAGCACCGTTATCGCGTCCGGCACTTAGCGCCGCCCAACACGATTGTGATTGGTTTAAAGAAATGCCAACAAACCAGAGCACGTTTTTGCTTAAATGCACAAACATTACATGCCTTCTTCAGTGCACGTTACATTTCTCCATCTGAACAAGGTCTTAATGTATATGTGGCCGACTGAATGGAAACATCAACCCGAGCAGCGGCATCGACCGCTGTGACTAATCCTCCAGACCAGTGAACAACGGGGGCTGGATGTATCCACGGTTAATCTGTAACCAAGAGTGACACTCACTCCCCACTGCTCTGCTGGAGCCAGTATCTGAGACACTTAGTGTTTCACAGATTGGTTGTCATATCACTCGCCAGTAATAGAAAGTTATTTCAAAAGGCCAATATTATGAAAAAAAACAAATAACATAAGCAAGCATAAAGGAGGAAAATTGCGTGTGTTTATGAGATCGCTCCTTAGCATTAATCCATTATACAGTTTCAAATCCCGACTGTCTGGCTCTCTGCATTCCAAGCAGCTTTTTGCAGCATAGCTGACTCAGCCGTTGGTGAAGTGGATGGTGAAGTTGAAAGTGCATAAAAAAAAAAAAGAATGATAAGTCTGCCAGTTTTTGTTTTACACAACGATAATGGAGTCAGGGTGTGAGTAATACTTGTTACCTTGGTTGTGTTGAAACTCTCAAGAATTAGATTTGCGTGTGAGCCAGTGTGTGCATATATGTGAATTAGGGCATATCCAATTTCTAGCCCACACCGTGGTCGGCACCGAGAAAGCCAGCAGTATGAATCATTCATGACAGAGACAGGGAGCTGAAATGGACAAGCACGGTTCAAGGAAAGCAGTTGTCTCTCTCTGCTGAAACTCAAAGTCAACAACAGTGGATATAAAGGAAAGAGCCCAGCTGAAGAGGCAGCATTATTAGCATTATTTAAATGTAGGCCTATAAATAGTTGATCAAAATGTCCCATAATTGTTGATTCTACATTCCAAAACTTGTAATTTCTTTAAGAATTTTGAAACTGGACTGGGCTCCAAGACTTAATTAGATTCTTTATGTTTAGTTAAAAAGTCCCTTTATTTTACTTTATTAAAGATTTTTAATCAAAATCGTGACACCCTTACTTACAATAAAGGGACTTGAAATTAAGTCACAATCTTGAATATCAAATTGAAAAATGGAATCGTCGATACGGCCACGCCCTCCGCCCCCATGTCACGTCCGGTCGTGTTGAAGTGCTGCGTTAGTCAACCTCCTGTATCTGCCATTCTCATATACTGGGCCCGCGCGTGCTGGGTTAGACAGGAGGCGGCATGTATGCTCCGCCCGTTGCTGGTTGTTGCCACGAGACGTCATGACCCAATCAGGCGGCCAAACATTGGCGTCAGTGTTGGTATTGCCAAAGGCCTCTGTTCGCGGGGTCCAAGGGGTCAGAAAATATCTTCAAATGGTTTAGGGCCTCGGAAACGCCAGAGCAGTGTGAATACAAATTGTGAAAATAGCAAAAAATAAAATAAAAAAATAGCCTCGGTCTCGTGTCGGAACCGCCTGCATTTTAACATGTACCTTGTGTCAGTCTCAGATAAAAAGCCCTATAGAGAGGATTTTATTTCAAGACCGTGTCAAGACCCCAATTGCAGGGATATCACAGTTTTAGGCAGTATCGGAGGCTTTCTCTGATACTGGTATCGGAACATCTCTAGTTAGCAGTTTCCACATTTTATTGTGGCATGCAGAATGTGACTCACACTGGTCTTGGTCTTGACTCGGTGTCGATACACTCTGGTCTTGGTGATGACTTGGTCTCGGACGGAAAGGGGTTTTTCGCTACAACACTGTTGGAGGTTTAAAGTAGTACTATGTGTGGAGAATGTGGCCTACTGCATGGATGCAGTGGAAATACTACAGAATTACACACTATAAATGAAGCACAAAGGTACTTTTTTTATTGCCACGTAGCGAAATTCATTCTCTGCATTTAACCCGTCCCTCAAGGGAGCAGTGGGCAGCCATTTACAGCCCCCGGGGACCTCCAGAACTCCAGATCTGAGCCAGTGTCTTGATCAAGGGTACTGACTTGGATTCAAACCCAGAACCTTCTTGCTGTGAGGCCACTTTGCCAACCATTGGGCCACCATGCTGCCAAGAAGGCTGAGACAAAGAAATAAGAGCACATGGACAACGCTATGGTAATTCAAGCTGACAGTTAGAGTCTGTAGTTGTTAGCCTGCCAGGGGGCAATTTGACAGGCGATGAAAAGGGAATCCACTTTGTGTTTGTGCAATAGAAAATGTTCACCCACCTTGACAATCATGGATTTTACTGAAAAAAAAGAATGACATTTAACATTCCCTTCCTTTGCTGGACCACATTGCCTACAACTATTTTATAATTTAAGTTGTTGTTGGTATAACAGGCTTTGTGAAGTTCAGAGGCAAAGCTGCATAGCTGTGCATTAGATAGAGACAGGGCAGGGGGCAGAAGTCACGGACAAGGAAGGGTGCAAAGGTGCTGCGCCAGCAACAGCTGCCCGCTGCCAACTAGGAGGATTGTAATAGGAGTCAGATTAGTGTTGCTATTGTACACGTCCAAATAAAAAAAAAGAGAGAGAAAGGAAAACATAAAAAAGAGAAGGTTATGATAGATGAGGCCAACTGAATAAGAAAAAATGAAAGGAAAGTTAGGGAGGATGTTTAATTTATACTCGGTTTTGCGAGGAGATGAACATAAATGAGAAAGGATGTTTATGTATGAGAGGTAAGCCACCGAACAGGGGGATTGTGAAGCTGTTCAAATTACACACACACACACACACACAAACACACACAAACACAAGCTTTGGGAGTAGAGGAATGCGGGGTTGACTTGTGATGTGTAGGCATCCATACCAAGCAGGGCGAGAGCACTGTGCCAAGGCTGGAGCACAGGATGGGCTTCACCTGCCTGGGGCTCTGGCAGTCAGCGGTGAGACCCGGCGAGCCAGGGCACTGGCCGAGAGAGTGGAGGCCCATCCTCAATGATTAATGGGGCTCTGTGACTGTGCCTGGCAGGTTCAAAGAGACAGGAGGGATAAACTCTGAGTCGTGGCGGGTGGGGTCGGGGGAGCTTTGGGAGGGAGCTTGTGAAGACTGAGCCTGAGTATAAACCCTTGAGAGGTTTTCCCAAAGTGCCACACAACATAAGGGCTGTCTCCAATTTCCCTTTTATGTTTGAAAACACCGAACCATTTCACATCGCTAAATGACCATGGCAGCATGAGTTCTGACTTTCTAGAACATTTCCATCACAGCCTATATTGAACATTTGAACTTTTTTTTCTGAACGTTCTAGTGAGATTTAGATGCACCAAAGCAGATGTAACTCTGGACACAGTTGTACTCGCATTTAATTTGAGTTGGAGATGAGTTATGCTGGCAGCTGCTGACTGAAACAGATGACGTGACAGACACACACACACACACACACACACACACACACACACACACACACATTCTTTCTCACCCATAAACACACATGTTTCAGTAGTGCATATTTCTTTTTAAAATTCTCCCTTGAAACTACTTCTTACTGGCAGAAAACACAACCATGCATGTGTAACGAGCAAATGGCACTGACAGTGCCAAGAAAGTGTTGGCCCAGGCTGAAAATGTTCTTTCCACTGTCCACCCACCACTCTCAGATAGCAAAAAAGAGCTTTAATGTAATCACACTATGGCCAAATTAGTAGCCCTTTATGCACACTGTTTCTGCTGCCGTTACCTTTAACACGACTGGTACTTGTCATTTTGCCACAACGTGACTAAAGCGATGGAAGATTGAAATTACATAAACTGCTGAGAGCCTGACATGTTGAATTTTACAGTATGATGAGCTGGAATTGGGTTCTGTGTTTAAAACAAACCTTTGCCTCTTATAGGTTGAACGTAGCCACCAAACAATAACAAAAGACAGCAATGGCGCCATTGCAGTCATTTTCTCCTGGTTAGGGTTCCTTCAGTGTTCATCGTTCGTGAGGTTGTCACCTGGAGTCAAACTACCTGCCAAGGTTCTTCAAAACAAATGGACCAGGTGATTGAGACCGCAAAACACTGAACAGTAGGGCTGTAGCGATACACTAAACCCAGGGTTCGGTTCGTATCACGATTTTTGACCCACGATTCGATACAAACCTTGATTCTTTTTTTTTTTTTTTTTTTGGAGTTCTCAGTAAACCTTTTTTTTCTGCCACATGGCATCATTTTGTCATTGATTACATCCCACTTTGCAACACAGTAATACAACAGATACCTTATTTATTGATATTGAATGATTTCAATGTTGATCGATCCAACACCAAAGATTCTTTTGTACCTTAAAATAATGTTTCATGTTTAATGCTGCATTCAATGTTTAATGCAGAAAAAATGAGTAAAATGTCCAGTTGTACATGTAGTACCGTAGTTTAGTTTATTATAGGATCCCCATTAGATGTGCACATCTGCTCCTCCTGGGCTCCTCGATGAAAACATACATTAAACATTAAAGTCCACATAACTCAACACATAAAACATACATTAAACACATTTATCGGATTCCATACCTACTAGAACTACTACTAGTCATTTTGACCGCCAGATTCCAAACTCTATAATCTCTCATGACAAATATACATTGCAATATTAATGCATGTACTGAGTAAGGATATCTTTAGAAAAACTAAATAACACCAAAATGTACAATTTAACAAGTTCAATTATACACTTGAGTAGCCCAGGTGTTTAAATAAGTCATATCATGGCATAGTAAAACGTAATTATTTCATAGGCTACATTCATATCTGAAAAAATATGATATGAAAATCCATTCAACATAACTCATAACAGGCAAATAACAGCTAAAAGTATCTTTTGTGAACATTTCTAACCTAACCTGGCACTGCCTCCGTGTTGGTGTCTGCTGTGGGGCCCTGCTGCTCTTTTCCCCTCTATAAACTCGGCTCTCAGCTCCTCTGCCAGTTGCTGCCGGAACTTCCTCCGGACAATTTTACTGCTGGTGCGCTGCTTGGAGAGGATGTGTGCAATGGTTCCAGCCAGTTTGAGTGTGTATAAAGTTGTATGAACACGTAGGCAGCCACCGGCCATCTAGCTACGTGCACCGCGTCTTTCACAGAGCGAGCGCCCGGTGCTTGCCTTCTGATTCCATCCGCGCCGTATTTATTGTGGTAGCCTATGTTACCAACTCTGGCTTTGCCTTCGGCCCACCAGTGATACCAACAGAGACGCTCATAGTTACTAAGCAACCAATATGCCTCTTCAACCGCGCAAAAGATTAAAAACAATACCGCGAAAAAAATCGGAGTGGTCAGTGTGACCGTGTATGGCCGAAATAGGTAAAAGTGATTTTTATTTTCTTTGCCTTTTGTGTAATGTATATAAAACCTATTTTAAATGAAAATATAGACTCTTTTGGAAAAGGGCAGGTACCAGCAGAATTGTATTTTTTTAATCCAGCAAAGTTATTACATGTATAAATTTCAAAATGGTCAAAATGACCGTCACAGCTGTTAAAACATACATGAAACATTAAAGTCCACATAACACATAAAACAGACAATAAACATTAACGTCCACACAACTCAACACATTTAAAACATCCAGTACATATTAGTGAGAGAATGAGTAAACCTTAAACTAATGTGTCTATGAATCTAAGCTTACGCTGACGACACCCTTCTCTTTGTATTCAGAAAACAAATCTGAAAATCCTCAACTGCACAGGATTCTAGAAATATGATTTTCCAAGGTGTTTTTTTTTTAATTTAATTCCTTTTTATACATTGAGCTCTGTGTTAGTATTGTCAATAACAGTGGTAAAGAATTCCATGTTTTCATCACTCTATATACTACTGGGCATTTTAGTTTGCACTGGGGAGTGAAAACTTTGTTGTTGCCTCTCTGGTGCATATGTACTGTATATATCACTCTAAATTGTGTGTTAATTTGACTATACTGATATGATTTTGTTGGATTGTAGACCTTTCCATGTTGAAAGTAGGCCAGCGATCATATTGTCTTTAGCTTTTAGCCAGTTAAGACAAAAAAATGCATGCTGTGTAAGTATTTATTTTGTATACGTGTGTTGAATATTGTACTGTTTTATTGCTCAAAATGCTCATGTAGCTGTAGAAAGGAAAATGAGTTTTTCCTAGACACTACAGTAGTTGTTGTTTCTCAATTTCTCTTGCTCATTGTTGCATTTCTAACAGAATAAATGTTGCATGTTGACTTACTGATTCAGTGCCCGTATAAATTGTGGCTATTTTTGACACACACACACACACACACACACACACACACACACACACACACACACACACACACACACACACACACACACACACACACACACACACACACACACACACACACACACACACTCTTTAGAGCTGAGAGAATTTTTTTCCCCAATAATGAAAAGCCCATTAATCTAAGGAAGTAATTAAGGTGGAAGATTTGAGGTGGTCACTCTGACATAATCTGGGTTGCCAAAGGGTGACCAGACATCCTATTCAAATGAGGCCTGATTTAAGATGGTGTCCTTGCATCCCAATAGAGACGGTCTTTGTCTTGATAATGAGACATTTGGCATGTGTTAATGAGGCAGAATTATACATCAGGAGCACGGACAGGTTAGATCAGTGTTTTCTCTCTCTGGCATCAATCGTGAGGGGAAAGCACAGCAGCATCCTCCACGTCACTAGCTTTTTCAATGCAGACAGCAGCAGCAACAACGTAAGTGCTAATTTACAAGTCAGTTTTAAGACTAATCAACTAATCTATTTACTCAAGCAGGAGGCCTGTGAGTCTGTGGGTATGTGCGTTGTGCGTCTGTGGGTCTTATTGCTGGAGCTAGTGGAAATCTTTGATATGATAAAACACACTATACTGTATACAGTCATCACATTAAAAGAAAGACAGGGGACTTTTTTTGTCAAATTAGAATATTAATAGGATTGAGCATTCAAACTATATTAAATGTAACTGTGGATATTTAGTAACTTCTATATTACAATATGATTAAAGATTAAATAAAATGTTATAGCTGACTGGAGAAAGCTGGGGAGTGCCATGTCTCAGAGTCGCAGGATATAAATGCTAATTTTAAACTGCATTTTGTTGGAATAACTGAACTAAATGGGGGAGCCGCATGTGGATCAAACAAACTGCTTGTTTAATAAAACTTAGCCAAAACCCCGACTCCTCAGAGACATTTCACTTAATTCTAGCCCGGCCTCGTCCTTTTGAGTTATTTGGTTATTTTTGCCTGTATAGTTTTACATCCACGCTTGATTGAGTTATACGTGGTCCTCAATGACTGTGGCCCATTATTACAGCATAATTACAACACGATCCATTTCACTGCAGTTCCTTATTGTGGCCGCTGTGTCCCGGCTCCTTGTTAATGGATATTTACAAAGGCTATGTGTGCCTTTATGTGCGCTTTAGAGTGCACGGAGCAAATTACCACATTTAATTTAACTCTCTTGTTTTGCCTTCCGTCAGTAAGCATCCCATTAATTACAAACCTACTAGAGGATTTAATGGTTTTCGATAAGGTACCAATATTAATACTTCATGCATTAAAACACGGATTAGTGTAATCAATTTAAATGTGTTGTGACACTTGGATAAATTTCGCTTTTTAGTTGGTGGGATGATTGCTTATTTAGCATATTATATTTATAGCTGGTAAAGAAACGGTCAGCTGTAAAGTCTCGACAAGTTGTGATGGTTTCCCACTTTGCTGTCATTGTGACTTACATGTGAGGCACATCAGTCCATATCCTATCTTGTTTGTCTTACTTTTAATATGGAAAACAATAGTTTTATAGGCATTAGGGACTAGTGCAGTATCCAAATCACAGGCGGGGCGCACTATTTGTCAAAGGCAAAATTTGTGTCCAACCATCTGAATGAAGCAATGTGGCGCTGCAGAAACGTCCCAGCCTTCAAATTGTATCCTCCAGACTAAAGAAAAAATCTTTGTTTGATACAGAGCCTCACAAAAAAATGTTTTTATATTTTGCGATGAAAATCAGAATATTGATACAAAATGATTCAAAGTACAGTTTGTACAAAAATATCTCACAGGTCCAAAAGACTTGGTTTGGAGAGATGTGATAAGTAGCTTGTTAAGAGAGATGGCTGGTCTGGGCTAAGACACTGCTCTGTTTCTAATGGATTTTAAGCTTTTAAAGTCATTTTTTAAGGTATGGAAGGTATATACTTTAGTGGAAGAGAGTTGAGCCTACATGCTCTCTGCACTGGCTGTTAGAAGAGCCCCTCATAAATGGGGCTAGGATGGACACCAGGCCTCACCAACATGCTGTGCACTGCAGGAGCTGTCACCCTGAGGAGTATAGTGGAGGTACCAGGACCAGGGCTGACAGATACATCAGCTGTGGCTTCTCTTCTGGGGCAGAGGTCTATGCGACAGACCAGGACCGTTTTAGGAAAGTGGACTGAGAGAGTGATGTTGAAGGAGATGATTTAATATTTAGGTAGAGATGTGATTGGTTGTAGTGTAAATTAATTGTAAATTTGTTGATGTGCAGTACTTTCTATAGCTCTATTTATTGTGATGGAAAAATGTGGTTTTGAGTTGGTAAAATAAAGGTTTTATATATTTTTATCAAAAAATCTCTTGCTCTCTGTTTCTCCCCTCTTCTCTCTCTCTCTCTCTTACTTCTCTTGCTGAAAGAGAAATAGTGGTGAGCGGTAAAGTGGGTCACCCCTTCTTGTATAGTTTTGGAAAGAGGAAGACTTGCTCGCTCTGTGGTGTAAGGCTGTTTGCCGCTCTAGGCACCAACGTGACAGCAAATGCAAGCTCATGGACGTAAAGGGGCAATCGGGTGCTGGAGATGCTACCTTGGCGTAAATGCTGTAGTCACAGTTCCCCGGGGGAATGACGCAGTAAATATGACAATAGATCAGTCCAGGCTTTTTCTAGGCTTTGGTCTGTAGTTTTGAAAAGAAAAAAAATCAAAGTGCATGAGTTGGACATTGACAATTAAAATAAAACCAACATTTCTGTCTCACAGTTGGCTTTTTCCCATGTGGGAAGCCGGGGGCGACAAGCATGTCTCTGTTGTTAAATTACAATCTCCTGCTAGATGGGAGGTGTGCCTAATCAGCAGGTTTAGATCTGGAAACATGACCCTCTCCATGTGTTGGATGAGACATACAGTACTGTGGTTAAAGCGAACCTGGCCAACGGCGTGGATCAGTTGTGACAGCGAAAAAAAAGGAGACCAATGGAAATTGGCAATGACTAATTTGCGTCAAAAGAAATCGGGACCTCTTTATCCAGGAAACTGTTCCAAAACCTGAGTTACGACAGGAAAAGCTTGGCCTCATTGTGTTCCAACCAATACCGCTCTGCCAGATATGATTTGTAGCATGCAATCAGACTCCGTTGAGTCTTTTAAAACTAAATTTTAACAGCTGCTACACTTGAAGTGAGAGATGGTCCCGTCTTGATCTGGTATCAAGGAAGGGGAGTTGCAGCTGCACTGGTGCTTAGTTGTCTCTTCCCATTGTGTGGTGTACTGCTAAACCAAGTCAACATGTGCAGTTCTTTCCTACAGTATTTAACATTTGTGATGACTGTGTGTGCATTCTCCTAGTATTCCTATACTCATGAGGACCAACTGTTATCACAAGGGTTGAAGAAGCCTCCATGCACAGCAGAGCATACAGCAAGATTCTCTGATATTCTGTGAGAAATCACAAATAAAGTCTCAGCTAATGTGCGTGTAGTCAGCAGTGGTTTGTAATGGAGTGCAGCAGCACTTCCTACCGTCAAAAATCGCAGATAAAAACTTCTAAACAGAGAAAATCCCAACATCTGCAACCCAGATTACAGCTTTCCCTGACGTTAGCATGTAGCTACATGCAGCGGTATATGCAAACATACATACACTAGGGGTAGGGGAAAAAATCGATACAGCATAGTATCACAATATTTTCCATGGCGATGCTGTATCAATACACAGGCGCCAAGTATGGATCTTTTATTATATATGTGTTGGTCAGTGTGTCTGCTTGACAATCCCATTTTACAATAAAAATTGATAATAACATTGAAGTGAGATGAACAAACAGAGAAATTTATCTTTTTAGATGAAACAGATGTTGACTAAGTTTCCTTTTGGGGACATCATTTGAAATTAGAAGTTGGAAAAAGGTAATAAATAGCGATATATCACAGAATATTGCAATATGTTTAAAATCGCAATAATATTGAATCGTGGCATAAGTATTGTGATGATATTCTATAGGGAGGCGTTTGGTGATTCCCACCCCCAATACACACCCACAATAGCGTGCCTGCCTGGAGCAGATGACTATATAATGAAATCCGGCTCAGTATGTCATCATAAAGATCATAGGGATTTCTTTTAAATATGTTTATCTGATTATTTATATACATGAACATCTGACAGAAAATACAGAAAAGCATAATAGGCCTCCTTTTAAACTCTCTGTTTTTTGCAGTATGGCAATGTCACGAAAATAGTGTTGTCCGGTGACAATCCCGCGCAGAAACTCGAGTAAAGACAATAACCTCTTCTTAAGAGTCCATCGTGTTTTTTAATCCTCCGTGTCCTCCTTGGTTACAAGCAATTGTGTGGAGGGGGAGTGGGGGGTTGCGGTACGCGATCATGGAAGGCTTGTATCATGTCGATGCAAAGACAGTGTTGTTGTCATTACTTAGAATTCCTCATGGGGGAGACAGAAACTACGCACTGTAGCTTTAAGGTTAGGTATATAGTAATGGAGGGACCAAGTTAGGGTTACATGTAATGACTGGAATCAAAGAAGTCCTCTAGATGTTAAATAAATGTGTTGTCTACCTCTCTTCATTCCAGGAAACTACTATGGGACCCCAAAGCCGCCTGCAGAGCCCAGCCCCGTGCAGCCAGACTTGGTGGACCAGGTTCTGTTTGATGAAGAGTTTGACACGGAGGTCCAGCGAAAACGCACAACCTCTGTCAGTAAGATGGACAGAAAGGACAGCGCCGCGCCAGAGGAGGAAGACGAAGAGGAGAGGCCTCCTATGGTCAACGGCCTGGCTGGTGAGAGAGACGCCCCATTTCTTCTCTGACTGTTTCTGCAATTCTTTCAGCTAGTCGTAATGCTTCCTACCACTTTATTTCCCAAATTAAAATCCCAGCTGTTTTTTGTTATAAATGAGCAAACTTCTCTTCTCTCTCCACCTTATTACTCTTTTTCTCCAAACAAACACTGTCAGGATTTGCTGTTCTGCATGCGCGGTCAGCTCTAAATCACAGCACTGCCAAGTCAAGAGGTACTCAAAGTCTGGCAGAGATCAATAGAAGCCATCTCTCGGTCAGAGGGATTGACTTTGTCCTTGTTCAAATTCTCCCACAAGGATGTCCTCACATGGCTCCTGGCATAAACAAAATCAGATCATGTTAATGGGCAACTGTTCTCATTGTGAAAGTACTTCAGAAACCTCTGACTGCTGTCAGTGTCAAAACACTGCAAAATAAAATGGTAATTTTCAGAAAGATGTGCCAACATGTAACATAATAACCATCCGTATGGCTAGTTTTCTCTCTCATAATATCATCCACCCATCTAAAACCAGTCAGCTGAACAAAGTAGCAGCTTCTGGGCCTTGGAACAGGCTCCCTCATCTGTCTTGTCCTCTGTTATCGCTTCAATGACGGGCCTCTGACCAGTCACACACACCACACACACACACACACACACACACACGCACACACACACACCCTGGCATGGTACTGTATGGCGCCGACACTCTAGATTGTTAGCCAAGTGATCCACTGCTCACACACACAGTGCAGCAAAAAAAACAGCTAATTAACAATGCATATTGAATGAACATTTCCAATGTTGTTAATTTGTTGTATATGTGATTCTTAAGAACAACTAGCCACATGTCATGCTACGATATTTGCAGCAAAATGACCACTGTTTAATAGGAAGACCCTTCTGTACTAAAATTCAACATTCATGCCAGGGCTGCTTGATTATGGAAAAAAAAAATCAATATTGAAATCACTAAATCATTATTTAAAACCATTACCCATTGACTTGAACAGTTAAACACATCAACAGTGAAAACACCTTAAACTATAACATTTTCCTTAATACTTTTCCTTTTTTTTTTCTCTCCACTCAAAACAAAAGACCAAATAAGAGTTTTAGTTGCAAAACGTAATCTGCCAAATAATCATTTTTCTCAATTAAATAGATTTTGTGATTGTTAGGAGCCGAAAACGAAATTGCAATCAAAATTTGATTAATTGCAAAGCCCAAATTCATTCAGGGAGAAGTAAATGTCTCAACTAAAAATAAGAATATTGTTGCCGTTACCATGGTATTGCTTACACTTACACATACAGTACATGTACTAAATGCATCAAGTTCAATCACAAAAAAACTACTCGTATATAATGTGCAAACCATATTTAGCATCAACACTAGCTAAGTTTCCATCCACTTGTCAATCAAATTATCTGAAGTTCGGTAAAAAAAAAATCATGTGAATATAGCTGGTGGAAGTGTGTTTCCATCCAACGGCTTTAAAGCCAATAAAATCATGTAGTAATGACGTCACATGCTGTTTTGCGGTCAAATTAGTATATCGAATTGATTTTAGACATTAAGGTGTTTCCATTCATTTTCGCACTGAATCGCACAACATTCAGCCAAACGTGCGAACAGTTTTTCTAGACAAAATGGATCACGTCTACCAACAAATGGTCAATATTAGACAAGTTGAGTTTGATTAGTGCTTATGTGCCGCTGCGAGACAACTCTTTTTTGAGACACGTCTCGCTGTTTGAGTGCCTTCCATTTACTCCGGAGGACGTCCCACGGCTTGTCCTAACCTTTGTCGGCCATTTCCTTCACGAGTTCCTGATAAACTTAATTCAAAAAGTCTCTCGTCTCCTCGTCCGTCCACTTCCATCTGTCTTTGTTGACACCCACCATGTGTGCAGACAGAGCAGAAATACTGGGCGGAAATTAACTACTAACTACATCTTCATTTTGTGGTGGGTTGCAACCATAAAATGACCTATTATAATGTCATTATTTATTCGGCAAATAACGTTTCGCATAAGCCGTAAATCAATCGAGATAAAATCCGATGAGACCTAACGTATTTCCTTTGTGTCGACATTCATAAAATTCATCGAATTTGACTGTTTCCATAAGGCATTTTTCATTTAATATCACTTAATTTGGATAAAAACGTGTGGATGGAAACATGGCTAGTGTGAGACATCGTTACATGGGGGAAGTAGTAAAAAATATATAAGAAATACAAAATTATAATACACTGAGCATGTCACAACTCATCTCTCTGTGTCCCTGGGCAGGAATGATGACAGTGCAGAGCCCGGCCAAGGATGTCACTCCTAATTCTGTGGTTCATGAGTTGTCTAATCTCAAATGCAGTTTAGTGTGGATTTAATTGTTAAAGTGATGAGGATGAGTAATGAGGTGTATGTAATAGAAGGGGGTGGAGGGAGACATATTACCATGCCTTGAAGGTAGTTTAATACAGTAATTTTTCTTCGTTCTCATGACTTGTAGAGGCCTTCATGCCCACATCTGCTACAGCCCACTTTATTTATCTCTGCAAGGGCTTGAAAGCTGCTATAGCCTCGAGCAAGTGTCTGTATCTAGTCATTTATTCTGACTTTAAGGGCAGAAACTCCTCCATGGTTTCATGATGGGGAAAAAAGTCCCTAATTTCAACACAAAAAGCTCTTGGCTTCTTCTAGTCAACAGCTGTCACTTTCCGTCCCTGCCATTCAATAACCCCAACAGAACACACTGAGTATTCAATGCCATGATGAAGCTAGGTCATACACAGCCAGATGAAAACCCGCAGATAAGAAGCTCACACAAGCAGCCACACACACACACATGCAGCAGCCTGTGTGATGCGTATAGAGTTATGAAGTAGCGGTTGGGTTGGAGCATTGGTCAGCTCGTGCCTGGGAGGCAGTTCCCAGTACATCGCTGCTGACATGCAAATCCTATGGCAATTGCCGCGCTTCTGTCCACTCTCTCTGTGTACTCTTGCTGTGTCTCCCTCTCTCTCTCTCTCTCTACCCCTTTTCCTCTCATGTGGATGTAACCGTCCACCCAGTGTACAGAGGAAGATCAACTCGTGCCACAGCAGCAGCGGCAGCCAGGAGAGATGCAAGGAGCCCAGAGGAGCTCCAATGGCGCCACATTCTCACCTCCTGTCTCTTTCTCCTTCTACCATCTCCCATACCCTTACTCCCAACCCATCCCTCTTTCGGTCTCCATGCCCGTGTCCCTCTCGCCATGCTGGGCCACAGAGCACAAGGACAAGGCAGATTGGCGGAAGACGGTGCCCAGCTACAACCAGTCAGCCGGCGCCATGGACTTGCGTGTGTGGAACACGCAGGATGAGGGTCAAGAGTCCTTGCCTAAAAACTGGGAGATGGCTTACACAGAGACCGGCATGGTCTATTTCATAGAGTAAGTAGTCTTTTGTTTTGGTCCTATAGAGCTCAACAGTGTCAGCCTGACAAGACAGACCCACATCAAGATGTGTGGTCTGTGGAACTCACCACGTGCTGGGCTCAATCCAAGGGGCGGGATAAACGGTTGCCTTTCAAATTCCATCTGCACGCAATAGGATAGAGCTACAACCAACCAGAGCAACGCTAGCTGATAGAAACTTTTGCCGTATTCCGAACACATTTTCCTTTTTTGAAAATGACTCCAAGTCTTCCAGAGTCGCGGCCAAAGCCGATCGAAAGGCTGCTGTTCGCCAGCAGCAGCCATCTTCTTTGTGTTTAAGTAGCAGGGAATTCACACGAAACATGTCGCAGCTATAATGTCGTCATTATATGGTTTTTGGCCTGATTTCCAGCTCAAAAGCTAACGGAGAGTTACATTTGCTGCCGCTAGGGTGTGCTGAGAATTCTAAGCTACAACAGTGTGGTTCCAGAAGTAAAAATCCCATTCGGTTTTTCTCCGTAAGGATTTTGATTTATCAACTGACGAGGTTGTGAAACAAAAGTTCCTGTAGAAGCGAGATGCCCATATAAAATCAACGTTGTTTTAAGAAAAAAACACGTTTCATTCAAGCTCTCATGGCGAAAAAATACACTACTCCCAATCCTAAAGTAACAAAAACGATGTCATTGATTGGTGGAACTAGCTGTTACCATGGAAATGTTTACCACACCCACGAAACCGTGAACAGCTTGAGCGAGCTGCTACCATTAAAGTCTATGATACTGATTTATGTGCATATACAGAATAATGTTCTATAATACACAAAATGTTATTTTGCATGGCTTGGTTCCAAGCTTAAAGCTCTTTATATAAGCGTTTAATGAAGCGTTTATGGCGACGTTGAACCGGGAAAAACCCTTCCGAAACCAGATAAAAATAGGCGGTCACTGTTGAGCTCTACTATTACTCTGCTATTACATCAGCGTTGTGCTATAATCCCATCCCCAGTACAATCCACATTTGTCTCTTTAACCACCATGGTAGGCCAAATTTGTCTGGCTGTGAGTCCTTTCTTCTCCCCAGCCAGCGCACTCCTCTCCTCTCCTCTGCACTGTATCAAACCAAGTGTTGGACATGGAAGCTATCTGTAGCCTCAGCAATGGCAGTTGTGTTGTTCTCGATTAAGTTTGTCTTTTATTTCCCCCGTGTTTGATGCCGGGGGTTTGTTGGCTGGTGCTAAAAGAAGCAGGCCCCGCTTTGTTTACCTGGCCTGTTAGCGTGGCAAGCAGTCAATGCTGAGCCGCCGCTATCAGAGCCAGGTGCTGCTGCTCGCTGCTAAATCAATAGCTTCTTCTGCCAGCCAGAGAAAACAACAGGCTAAATGAAGCCCGCCATCCCTGACCTGCTCTCTCACTTCTGTTCTTTATGATCTCTGCAGCGACTCACTCTTTTCTTTCGGTACTCCTATGCAGTCCTCCTTTTCTGCCTTCTTTACTCTGTCCCATTCTCTCCCTGACTCCCTCTCCCTCTCGCTTCCTTTTACCTCAAAGGCTCTACTGAGCTTTGTTGAAGTTTTAAAGGTGTCTTTAATTAGCCTTTTGATCCCAAAGGATTAGAAATTAGCCACAGTTTCTGTTTTTTCGGGGTGCTTTTAGCTGTTTATTTTTCAAGCTGGCAGAATACAGTGCTAATTGCTTGATTGTCGCAGCAGCTTAAATGTTTGTAAAAAAAATAATAATTATTATTTTTTCTTTTTTTACTGCGTCTAAAGCCATGTATCCTCTTTTTATTTCAGTCACAACAGCAAGACCACTACTTGGCTGGACCCACGCCTTGCCAAGAAGGCAAAGCCTCCTGAGAAATGCGAGGAAGGAGGTGAGACAATCTCTGCGGATAGTATGGTAGTAGCATTTGCATGGGCACTTATCCTCCTTTAGTCCCACTCAAATACTCTCCTCCCTACCCACACTTCATCCCAACTCCCTGCTGCATAGAGCAGCGTGTGCATGAGCCGCATCCCTGCCTAACAGGCGGCGATTGAACAGCCGAGCTGGCCTGGTCGCTCTCTTGCCGGTGACACAGCACAAACCTCCAGCATGCGCCTCGCCTCCTAATGGCTTCTGGGATACATGCAGGGAGCTCATCAGTGCAGCATCTCTCAAAAGGCAATTTCCTATGCCCCCTCTTGCGTTAAGATCTCCTCTGCGCTGCATGTGGTTTTCACACAGCAGCAGGGACTCAAGATGTTGCACACATACACGCTGTTGGAACGAAAAGGCTATCATTTTCCACGGAGGCTGCTTAACAACTCAGCATTTCTCCTTCTCCCCCTGCCTCCTCCACAGTGTGTATTAAGCCATAAACACACAGTGACAAACGAAAGCAGTCTTCCTGTCCTCTAGGTGTAGGTAAGCATGCTGTGAAGCTGCCAGTCATAGCACCACCCCGCATTGCGTGTGTCCAATTGTCCGTGTGGCGCCTCAGCAGTTATCTAAAGTGATTTGCTCCTGCCTTCTCCCTGTCTGTTTTCCCTTCAGAGCTGCCCTACGGCTGGGAGAAGATTGTGGACCCCCAGTACGGCACCTACTACGTCGAGTGAGTAAACTTCTCCCTGTGCATACACAGGTGGATGTAGAGAGTATGGCTTGCCGCCCACTCATGTTAAGTCTCCCTGTGTCTTCGCTAAAGTGACAGTCAACTCTGTAGGTTCAACACATGTTTTCTTTTTGTTTTTTTCTCAAATCTATTTTTCCAGTGATCCCTCATAACAGCCCTTGGTGTTAATTACTTTTATATCATATATGATTTCACTAACTATACATATTATTTAATAAGTTCTGTCTTATTATGTACACATCTTCTACAACTTAAAGCCGTTTCGCTGAATTCCAGAGGTATCGTTTTAAACGTGTGAATTCTCAGTGGGACCTGTGGGATATGTGAACGTGGCATGTTCTATTGTCTATGTGATAGTTTCCCACAGCCCTGCAGAAAGCAATTATGTCAGTACAGATAACATTGGTGGGTTGCAGTTGTGTGTGTGTGTGCGTGTGCGTGTGTGTGTGTGTGTGTGTGTGTGTGTGTGTGTGTGTGTGAGAAAGAGAAAAGAGAGCGACGACAACAGACCCTGATGGTGTAGGGTCCCTGAAGAGGAAAACAAGAGCAAGATTCCATTTTGATCGAGAGTGTAAACAAGAACACAATGTTCCATTTTAGTCCCATTACTGTGGTCGGAGAGAGACCTGAGCGTGCCCGTTTATGCAAGAGGGTCATTGAGAGGCTGCCTCTTCCCCTGCCTCCGTCTGGCAATGGTTGTTGTGAATGATCGACCAAACGCGACGACAAAGTCTCATTATTTCCTCAACTGCCAAACAAAACGCGAGGTGTGGCAATCAAGGGGAGGGGAAGGGGGGGACCGAGAGGAAATGAAAGAGAGGGGAATGTTTATCTCTCCAGACTTAACGGGGAGAATTTCTCAGTGCTTGAGTCACACACACATACACACACACACACAGCTATACCATCAGTGTCTCAGCATGTGGCTGATTCACTGTGCAGCATCAATGGTCTTCTGCCTTCCCAAGGTGCTGGCATGACCGGGATTTAGCTCAGTACGCAGATGAGCTACCCCTCTCCATTACCATCTAACCGTGGAGGGACAGTTCATCTAGGTAGCAGGAAGTGATTTAGTCCACAGGTGTGACCTCATATCACTAATTGTTTTTAGATTTAGTTGGGTGAAAACTTCCCAAAGTATTCTGTCGCCACTCATCCTGAGTTAGCAAGGCTGTTCATTCTCTCTCTGGGCACGTCATATGAGGCACATTGTCGTTCACATCTATCTTCAGTTGATTTAGTCTTTTGATCCCGGGATCATAATGCATTGAGCAGATGCTGATCCCATAATGGCAATGTGGATGATCACAGCAAAGCTTGCTGCCCATCCTCTCTACCCAATTCTCTTTGAATTCACTGGGGATGTCGATTCATTTTTTTTTGTTGAGGTTTAGACGCGCTCTCAATTCGTCTCTATGCGTTACACTTCTGGCATATACAGGTTTGGGTTTGTGGTTGACACACCGTTTTAAGGAAGCCTGTATGCTAGATGACATGCTGTTTACCAAGGTTATTATAGATTTGAATTTTGAATTTTTTTTTTTTTTAGTTTGGACATTTCAATTTCATTTAGTTTTCATAGTGTGTTTGGCAGTTTTAGTTTAGTTTCAGTTTTTTAGAATGATTTTGGTTCAGTTTTTGTATAATAAGTTTTAGTTTTACAGTAATTTGTTTTTGTTTGGGCCAGGTATAATGTCTCGAAGTATATATATATATATATATATATATATATATATATATATATATATATATATATATATATATATATATATATATATATATACACACACACACAAAGTACATGGTTGGAGAACTGTACAGGAATGGCCAGGAGTTTGAAGCTTCTACCACTTTAGTGTCCGATTTGAAGCAATTGCGCCATCTCATCTGGAATGAGGCTGGGCGATAGGGACGAAATCAGATATCACGATATTCTTGACCAGATCCCCCGACATCAATATTGCGGCAATATTCTGGGGTTGACAAATGGTGCTTTAACAAAATATCTTCACAATGACATCACTTTACTGAAATGCAGTCTTTAGACACCACTTATGTCATATCATCACGGTATTACAATATCCAAAATCTAAGACGATATATTGCCCAGCGTTATGTAAACTCCATTCAAATTCTGTCAAAAAAAAAAAATTAAAACTGAAATGATTTGCATTCACTTTAATTTCATTTTTTAGTAGTTTTTTAACCTGGTAATATAGTGTTAGTTTTTCTTGAAGGTTTTAGTTTTAATTTAGTTTTATTTTGTCTTAGTTTACTATAATAACCCTGCTGTAGTGTCGACCCAGCATAGGTTATGTCACACCCAGCGCTCATAGTCAAATCACAGGTTTGCATAACATGCAAAGAAGAGTATCAAGAGGAAGGCCAAGCTGTGTTTTGCGAGGCCAAACATGTAAGAACACAGATGTATACAACAGCAGAAACATTAGCTGGCAGCGAGACTGTGTGTAGGTAACTGCATGAATAAAAATAGTAGGATTGTGATGAGCGATAGGGATGGAAACGTGCAGTATTACCCACGCAAAGCAAAGCTTCAGCTCACAACTTTGTACCTATCATCTAATGTTTTTCTCTCCCGTGTGCAGCCACATCAATCAGAAGACCCAGTTTGAGAATCCAGTACAGGAAGCTAAGAGAAAGTTCAGCGTCGACACGCCCACTGCAGTACTGCCACCGGCAGCTACGCCCTCAGGTAACTTCCCTGCCAAGCAAGCCCTCTGGAGCAGAAACTGCACAATTGTTATTTACAGTTGTTTTCTGCAGATTCTGCAGTGGAGTGAGACAATCTTGTCACTCCATTGTCACTCACTTTTGCTGAATGGTATGTAAACAAGTGGCAAAAAATAATAATAATGTATACTTTATTAATCCCACAAGGGGAAAATGACAATTTACACACAGGCCTGAATTACACACACATGCTCAGTACCTATACATACACTAAGTGGAGAGGTGTCAGAGGGAGGGGGCTGCCCATGTTGCTCAAGGGCAACTTTGCAGTGTCCAGGAACCACCATACTTTGGTGTGTATGGGGAATTGAACTAGCGACCCTCCGATTCCCAGCCCAACTCCCTACTGACTGAGCTACTGCCACCCCGAATGGAGAGAGAGTAGTAGAGAGAAAATGTCAGTTCAGGAAATTCTGATTTATTTTGAAACTCCAAAATCACATTAAGACGATAAATAAATAAATATGTTAACTCAACATTATAGACAGTGGTCTCTGTAGTCAGTTCTGCAATGTTAACATTAAATATCGTGGTTTATATTAAGGGACAAGGAAGTTTTACTCTCGCTGGTCATCAGGGAAATAGACAGGAAGTGAGATTATTGTCTCTGAATTGCATCCTGGAATTTTAGAGAGAGAGAGAGGGAGCACAAAGCAATGACGAGAGCACGTTCTCAGTCTTTGACTCTTGATTTAGGCTACATTTACATTGCTACGTTTTGGTTTTTTGAGCCAAAAGCGATCTCCGTGTAAAGTGTTTTTAGCTCCAGCAGAACTACTACTACGCCCAAAGCGCGGATCTCATCAACATGTTCATAAAGTGGGCGCGCAATGCTGCGGTAAACAGGACGCAGCATGCATGTTCCGCCCATTGCTGGCAGTTGCCATGGTAACGTTGGTAGCTTAGTCTCAGAACTTGAGATGTCATGACCCAATCAGGCGGCAAGTGTTGGCGTCAGATAGATGCATTGGAGCCCGGCCTATATATCGGCGGGCCGATGTTAGGCATTTCCCGATATATCGGTATCAGTATTTATAATATATACATATATTTTTGAACTATTCATTCATTAGAATAATTTATAATGACAAATAATTGATCACTCAAGGTTTTGTGACAAGTTTGGTTGTATTTTTATGATGCTTTGATATAAACATGGTGAAACGTCATAATTGACAGCTGTGATATGACTCGTGATTGGTCTGGCGGGTGTATGGGCCCGAAACGGCGCTTCATCACCCGATCACAAGACGGCAGCGCCCGTATCCGGGATATTTTGCCTTCATTTTTTCACAGTGGGAGGAAAGGGGGGACGCGTCGTCCATCGTTTTTTTTACCGGCTATGATAGCTAACCTACTGTATCAATATTGATAAGCAGTGTCAGCACGTTGGCCCATTGTAGTCTTGTGTTTTCCTACTCTTACTGCTGTTCCATGAAGACACAGCGTTATTAAGACACAGGTTCTAGGCTATATAGTTCTATCTTTTTTTTGTTCAGTCAAGAAAACAAACAATATAACAAGGTATTAGATGTGTTGCCCAAACACTGGAGCACTTTTATCATGCCCTTCATGTCGGTCTGGGAGATGTTTTAACAGTTGACAGGCTGCTGATACACAGATAATAGCCCCTGAAGCAGTGATATTCAATTTGAATAATGGCGCAGCGCTTCAGTGTGCGGCAGAATTCATTTTGACAAGTAGATTATGAAATTGGGCGAGCTCTGAGGTCTCTTTGAAAATGCTTTTGGCCCAGACGTTCGACCACAGTTCAACGATCCCTTTAGAACAGAGGAAGGGGAGAAGAGTGGAGGGACAGAGAAGGAGGAAGAGAGGTGACTGCGGTTGAAAGTGGCTTTCAATCCCAAATTGCCTTTTTACCGGGTCATCTGTTCATCATTTACCACCTGTGGTGAATGCGAGTGCTCGACTGGTCTTATCACCCTCCTCTCAGGCAATGTAAAGCTCTGAGAAGCGGAAGCCCCTGTGTTGTTCTAACATGAAAAAGAATTATTATACTCTTCTTTGCACGCTCACACAAAGAATGACCACATTAGTATTCAAACTAGCCTCTGTATTTCAGACACCCCTTAGACAGAACTGTCTGCCTCACTCTGTTGCCCGCAGACCCCCTCCTCTCACAGCTGAGCCTCTCTGCAGTCTGTGGATGATATTTCCTCTGTGTGACACCAGCTTCCCTGCCCCCCACCCCTCCCCGTGCCCTGTGTACACTCTGCACCTTCCCACCCCTTGTTAATGAGAATTAATGGCTAGTGGTCTTGCGCAAGTGTGGGGACGTATATTGTGCTCGGCCATAATTACTGCGCTGACAATCCTGTCTGACATTTTCAGAAGATCACTTCACCCCGGGAATACACACTGTCCCTTTTGTGGCCCACAGCTTAATCAAGATCATGTAAACATAGCTCCAGTCTCTCTCTCTCTCTCTCTCTCTCTCTCTCTCTCTCTCTCTCTCTCTCATCTGTCAGTGTTGCTTTCGGGGTGATCATGTAAGAAACAGCTCTGACGGTCTCTTGACGTAGTGTGTGAACATTGGAAGGCCTGGGCAGTCTGAATCCTGTCAAACATACACACACATCTTAAATTCTCACGAGGAATTTCGTGTGATTGCACATTGGCAGGCATGCATACGCATTAATTTACATACAGTACATAATCTTGAAAAATATCCCTCTGACACCACACCGATAATGGGATGTCATATAAATCATAATCAGCTTTTCTTCAGAGCAGGTCACGTTCGTTTGGCAATTGGGATGCAGTTATGTAAATCACAATCCCATGACATATTTGGACTGCTGTGAGAGGCAGGGGGAGGGGGGGGTCTTTCTATCCGTACCCTCCCTAATGAGATTGATGTCCCACCATCTATCAGTGTGGGAACTGCCAGAGAAGAAGCCCAGCAGTGTGCAAGGACACAGCCTTTAACTCACAAACTCATAGGCTCACACCACAGGGAAGGACAGAATTTCCCGCATTTTAGAATGTCCCTCTTTTCTGTCAAGGCTAACTCTATTTCTCTGTCTGTCTCATCGCTCTTATCTCACTCTCTCTCACACACACACACACACCCCATTTACACATCCTGCAGGCACCACAATGGAAATTTGCAATGATAAGTTTACCTGGAAAATGGCAGGTGTATTTCAGGACTTATTTATCACTGCAGTGAAAGGAATTGCTTATTTGCTGTGAGACTGTGGCATAAATATAGACATTTTGCTATAATTGGATGTTTATTCATACAGGATTTGTTTGAGTTTGCACTTCCATCACAATGCTCTTGGAGTGTTTGTGTAATTACTAGCAGTGAGTGACGTGCTGTCAGACACGTTGTCACGGCGCGAATGTTGTTACGATGGAGACAGATGGCAATTTGTGAGCAAGCTTGTCAGTTTCCCTTCATAACCCGGGCTCATTTTCATATACACGTACCATACACCATAAGACAGTCACAGCACGTTAACTGGTGAACATTTAAATATATCACGCTCTCATCTATAGAATGAATGCCACTGTGACTTCCTTCAACATTAACAATGAATTTCATGTCTCACTATTTATCGTAAGACTAGAGCTACGTCATTTGTTCAAGCGGAAGCAACAGAAGCAATTTAGTACGTACAGTAATAAGCCATTAAAGATATTTTTCTGCATTTCCCTGTCCATTAAACTCTTGTGAATATCTCTCCTCTTTTTCCACTACCATCCCTACAGCAGAGGAGCCCGCTAGGGGAGTGCGGGGCTTCACGCGAGATCCGTCTCAGCTGCAGGGCTCCATCCTGCAGACAGCACTAAGAAAAAGCCCCCAGGGCTTTGGGTTCACCATCATCGGAGGAGACCGACCCGATGAGTTCCTTCAGGTCAAAAACGTCCTTCCAGATGGGCCTGCCGCACATGACAACAAGATCGCCTCAGGTAGTCTTTCTTTCCCCACGGACCTACTGTTTATAAAAGTGCACTCCGGTATCTGCATTACACTTTAGCTTAGCAGTAAGACTCCATCTAGTCTGGCATTGCCAGCCCTAGCTCCACAGCGCTGTGGAGGAAGGTCTGGCTACACCACACATACATTCTGGGATAGGAGGAAAAAAACGCTCCGGACACAGCGATGGTGGCTCTGCTAAATAGTCTCTATGTCTGCATTGCACTTTAGCTTAAGTAAGTAAGACTCAATCTAGTCTGGAAGGAACTTTGTCTTTTGCACCACACAAAAGAAAACTCCAAATACAATATTAAATTGAGTTAACTGTTCATACAATACAGTGATGTGAGCCATTTAAATCAGCTGATACATGGTTAAACCTTATTAGCTCTTACCAGTATATCTTCCTCCACAGCAATCCCACCAATCGGTCCCAAAACGTCCCATTTAGAGAGGAAATGCGTAAACATATTCTGTGTAAATCTTTACAATCTTTTTGTTTTTCTTCAAAACTCGCCATTTACATCTTGTAACTTGCTAGCTCGAAGTTTGTTGTTGTTCTTTCCCGAAGCGAACAGAGTTTGAGAACGGCAACACACAGAGAGAGGAAGGTGAGCGACATCCTGTGTGTGAGCCACATGCCGGATGTCAGGCAATTATCCTGGAAATGTACTTCCATTGATCCAGACTAGACGCCATCTGACATGTCCGTAATGCAAAGGAATACAAGCAGGAATTACTAGAAGAAGAGTTACGGAGAGACAAGGCTTTTATAACTTAACTAAACATAATCCAGTGTCACATTCACATGTATACTGTTTGCATGGCATGTATGCCTATTCACACAGTGACACTTGACTTGGCATCAACATAAATACTGTACATAATACAGATTTTATGTACCCCGGGTACACACAAACAAACACATTTAGAGAAAAAACACCAAAGTGGCTCTGAATGTCACATCGCTTGATCAAGCAAAGGCAAACATTTCTAGTTAATAGTGTGCAGTGGAGCGGCTCTAAAAGGAGGAAACGTCCGTCAATAAAGCACATGTTCACTTTATGGCTGACACGCAGATTTTTATATGCAACCATAATTTATAGATTTAATAGGTCTGCAAAGGCTGGTGGGTGACCGAGCCTGCTTATCTACATAATGTGCTAATGCAGTAGCCTAGTAGCCTGCTTTCTAGAAACTCTGCTGTGGAGAATCTACATGAAACTGGAACAGAGAGAGTAATTATGGCCAATGTTTCATTTCCCTTGAGAATGAAGACAAGTGATTAAACAAAGAAACAAATGTAATTTTCATTGCATGTGCCGAACTGCAACTTCATGTAACATTCTTCTGCGTTTAAGCGTTTCTGACTACAGGCCTGAGGCATTTATTTATGCCAAGGGTAGAATGTTTTAACGTGTGTAATTTTAATGCGATGTGTAGTGGGTTCTGAACAGGCACTACATTGGGATATGGAGCTCATTTGAGTGTGAAACCTTAGCTGTGTTTGCTAAGAAAGCGTATTGATTGTGTAGGTGGGCTGAATCCTCCGCTGGGCTTTCAGCCAGCTAGCTAGTCAGCGATTCAACCGGCCATCCAGGCCTATATGTCAGCCAGGCCAGGGGTGATGAGAAACCCTCCCCCCTTACAGGGAGATGAAAGGTGGAAGAAGAAAACAGCATGTCAGTGATCTTGTTCTATTTCATACTATTGCTTGCCCTCTACATCCCCGTTAACACCTTTTGAATTTTCAAAAGAGTCGGACAAGCAGAAGGGAAATGCAGATACAGATTCTACTCATGCAATCCAGCTCGAGTTTTATTGTTTCATTTATGGTGATTAACTTTGGCAGCAATAAGCGCTGCAACTAACGATTATTTTCATTTCATCAATCTGTTGATTGCTTTCTTGATTAATTGGTTGGTTGTTTGGTCTAAAAATATGTCAGAAAATGGCAAAAAAAAATGTCAATCCGTGTTTCCCAAAGCCCAAGACGACGTCCTCAAATGTCTTGTTTTGTCCACATCTCAAATCATACTGTCACAGAGGAGTGAAGAAACTAGAAACCATTCACATCTAAGAAGCAGGAATGAAGGAATCTTTACCTTTTCTTTCATAAAAAAAGACTCAAACCAATTATCAAAGCAGTTGACAGCTATCGATGAATCTTTCTAGCTCTTGCAGCAACATTAGTGTCTCTTTTATAAAAGTGCCTTTGTGTTAGTGCTGCACAACATGAGGAAAATGTTTTGATTGCAGTTGATTTTTTTTTGATTGATATTGCGATTGTGATACGATATTATATTAGGATATGAGGAAATTATAATTTTTGCACCATTATTCTCATTTTCATTGAAACATATTACATTTAAAATAATAAAATGATCTGTACCAAACAAAGATTATTTGCTCTAGTCTGTAGGATAGGATTTGTAGACCGGGACGTCTCTGCAACGCCACAGTACTTCATTCAGAATGCTTTGACAAATATTTTGCTCTTAACAAATATTGCGCACAACCTGTGATTTGTACACTGCACAAAATCTGGATAAAAAACTGGATAAAATTGCAATTAATTGTTGTGACCAGGTTGGCTCAGTGTTAGAGCGGACACACATATACTGAGAGGTTTATGCCTCAACGCAGAGGTCCAGGGTTCGAATCCAACCTGTGACGCTTTCTTACACGTCTTCCCCCCCCCTTTCTGCCCTTTCTCACCTAGCTGTCCTATCAAATAAAGGCGCACAAGCCCAAAAAATAATCTTTAAAATAAAACAAATTGTGATTAATTGCGCTTCCCTACTTTATGCGGTGATGTTGGTAGAGCTGTAACAATTCTAAATGTTGCTGTGCAATTAGTCTTCCCAGAAATGATTGCGATTAACATAATTGTCTTTTTAATTCAAATTTTGAAATATTTATTAGTGTATTTGTTAAACAGATTTTTGAATTGAAGAAGTTTTGAATGATTTCCATGATGCATCTTTTGGTTATGTGACCCAGATAATGTAGTAACACAGGTAAGCAGCCTAGGAAGTAAAACACGCCTCTATTATCATAAAAAATCTTCCCATCCCCCATGGTCATTTTTGTTGCTCAAGTGCCAAAAAATTAACAATTGAAATGAAATTAAAAAAAATATATAGTCCGACTAGTAATCACTTACGTAATTACAATTTGGCATATCTAAACAAAATCATGCGCCTTAAGACCTTAGCTAACATTAGCCTAGATGTTAGTGATCAGTCCCGTTCAAAAAACGTCTGTTTTCTTTCAGGTGACGTGATCGTGGACATCAACGGGGCATGTGTGCTGGGGAAGACGCCGATGTGGTGCAGATGTTCCAGTCCGTCCCTATCAACCAGTACGTAGACATGGTCCTGTGCCGGGGCTACCCGCTGCCCGAGGACTCCAGCAGCAGCGAGGAGGCCTCAGGAGGCCTCTCCACCTCCAAGGACACTTCCCCTTCCCCCTCCATGTCCATTTCACAGGAAACCCAGTACACTGTCCCAGACGGAGGCACCCTCTCCAGGCAGACCGCTGTGGTACCGCCCATGACCAACGGCGGACGCCACCACCACCACCACCACCACCACCACGTTCCTCACGTCGCCAACGTAGAAGGCCCTGACCCCACTCTGCTGCAGCCGGAGCTGGTGAGTGTCCCCTTGGTAAAAGGCCCCGGAGGTTTTGGCTTCGCCATCGCAGATTGCCCCCTGGGCCAAAAGGTGAAGATGATCCTGGATGCCCAGTGGTGCCGCGGCCTGCTGAAGGGCGACGTGATCAAGGAGATCAACAGGCAGAACGTCCAGACGCTGAGCCACTCGCAGGTGGTGGACATCCTCAAAGACCTGCCCGTGGGCAGCGAGGTCAGCGTGCTGGTGCTCCGGGGAGGTGAGTTGGCAGGAATGAGTGGTGGGATGTAACTAAGTACTTGTACTGTACTTAAGTACACTTTCGAGGTACTTGTACTTTACTTACTTACTTACTTACTTACTAGTCTTTTCTCTTCATGTCACTTCCTACTTCTAGTCTACTTCTTCAGAGAGAAATATTGTACTTTTTGTACCCCGCTGAGGCATTGTAATGAGCTCTGCGAAGCATTAAAGTGCGTCCCCGTTATCTGTCACTGAACTGTATAAGCAACACGGCTCTTTGAAGGATTTAGGTCTGCACTGTAATATGAAGCCAAACAGAGGCTCACGCTGCTCTAATGAAGGGGTGGCAGTGTGCGCGTCATACTGGACACTAGGGCTGCTAAATATTCTATTTTTTACTCCACTACATTAATCTGACAGCTTCCGTTACTAATTACTTTACAAATGAAGGCGTTTGCACACAAAACACATGTTTTAAACTAAAAATAAATTAAACTACCCAACAATATCTAGGCCCATGAGTCCAGCTGAATTGATTAGCTGTAAACTGATTTACAATTGTTTTCATAAGTTTCTAAAATGTGAGGACTTTTCTGCATTAAGTACTTTTCCTGATGACACTTAGTACTTAGACTGCAGGCAAAAGTGATATAAATTTGATTTCTTTGCTCAAATCTGTTTGTTTTTTCTTGAAAGCGTAAACAGGCCAATGTAACTTTGCATCCAATCTTTTCCATTTCTGATTTGGGCCACTTTACTTTGACTTAAGTAATATTTTTGATGCAATAGTTTGAGTACTTTTTTACATTGTGGTATTAGTACTTTTACTTAAATGTCCCATGACATGGTGCTCTTAGGATGCTTTTATATAGACCTTTATATAATACTGTGGTCCTCTATATACTGTATACTGAAGTCTCTTTTATATAGACCTTAGTGGTCCCCTAATACTGTATCTGAAGTCTCTTTTATATAGACCTTAGTGGTCCCCTAATACTGTATCTGGAGTCTCTTTTATATAGACCTTAGTGGTCCCCAAACACCATATCTGAAGTCTCTTTCCCAAAAAACAGCCTTGGTGCAGAATTACAGCCACTAGAGCCAGTCCCACAATGAGCTTTCCTTAGTATGTACCATTTCTGAGTCTGTGCTTTTGAGGAGGAGAGGGGAGGAGGCAAAGTGGCAGTTGCCTTGACAAACTGATGAAACCATGTTGTCTCTCTCTCCCATGGGTGGTCCAAATTCTCTGGCTTGGCAAAGCAGAGAAAGGGGAGGTAATCTTGCCCTTTATGACCTCATAAGGGGCAAGATTCCAGATCGGACCATCTGAGCTTTCATTTTCTCAGAGGCAAAGCAGGATACCCAGGGCTTGGTTTATCACCATTTCTAGCCACTGGGGGACCATAGGCAGGCTGGGGGAACTCATATTAATGTTAAAAAAAAACTCAAAGTGAAATATTTCATGCCATGGGACCTTTAAGTAAAGGATCTGAATACTTCTTCCACCACTGGCTGGAAGGGTACACTGCGGTCCCAGGTAAGCCTGCAACATTGTACTAATCCTTAGAAGTATGTCACATCTGGCTGGGTTATAGTGCTGATGCCGTGACATCTCTGTTTAATGCTGCTATATTATCTGCTGTCTATATTAATCTACTCAGGTTACTGTTCAGACAACAAACAGGTGTTAGTGACTGGAGATAGTCTACAGCTTTAGTCCCACGCTCCCAAAATCCTTTTAATCCTTGCACAGCTTTGTGTCGCCTGTAGTCTCTCTTCTCTCTCTCTCTCTCTCTTACTTTCCCTTTATCCAAAACAATGTGAAACAACAAAGTTGAGAAGCCCGCCTGCTTGCTTTTCAAGTTCATTTCTTAAGAAAGAAAGCAACAATGACTACGTTTACATGCACATAATATTCCGGTTTTTGCCTTTTTTTCCCCCGAAAAAAACGATATTCCAACTAAGCTTTTAACACGGCTAATGAAAGTGAGTATTCCACCTTTATTCCTGTTTACATGGAGCCGTGCAATATAGGATTTTTTATAGGAAGTTTTCCACCAGTGGTGGTCTTGTTGGACAGTGCAAACACAGCCTCCCTCTTTCATTCCTTCAGCCAGCTTCTTGAAAAGGTCGGCATATCGATGTTTCCTCCTCTTCAAAAAGCTGTTAATATCCTAGTCTTTGATCACGTTCAAGTATCTGTGTTTCTCCTTCCAACCAGAGATGTGGTCTTTTCTTTCCGGCATGCATCTCTCCCACAGCCCTGCAAACTGTTGGCTGGTTAGTTAGTGCACAGTGTGACTCCCCGATGTAAGTCGAGTGAAGATGTGAGTTGCGCATGCAACAAGTAGCCTACATGCTAACGAGAGACTTCTGTAATGTCAAAACAGTAAAAATGGACCTACTACACAACAAAGGTTATCAGTTGAATGGCGTTTAAATCTGAGCATGCACCATCTGCATTCAACTCACTTTGGGGAGTGACACACAAAGCTAACCGTACGCTAACTGTCAACTGGCAAGAGGCTGTAAACTGTCGCAAACTGCACTTAAAACCCTGATTGAGACACATATAGAATAGAATGTGATGTACACATGTCCAAAG
This sequence comes from Percina caprodes, assembly GCA_013375575.1. Lineage (NCBI taxonomy): Eukaryota > Metazoa > Chordata > Actinopteri > Perciformes > Percidae > Percina > Percina caprodes. The sequence goes on from JABXJD010000307.1 coordinate 63,180, forward strand.
AATACCTCTAAAACCCAAACAATACCGTAATATCCCACATCTTAAGCCGAAAATACTATATTAAAAAAAAAAGGCCTTATTCGGAATATTCAAACAGAATATGTTGTTTACATGACCCTTATTACATTCTACATACTATTAGTGTGCATGTGACGGTACTTACTGAAGTGAGATTTAATGTAAGACGTACCATGGTTTCATTTATAAATAACTGCGTGGACTGTGGTTTTATCGAGCAACTGCTTGGACACACAGATCCTTCCTATGTAAAATAAAGCATTTCCACACGAAAGGTCCACACCAACTCAGCATCATCCACCATGCACCTCCCCAAACAGGGAGGAAGCTATGCTTAGTCACATGGTGAGCTGTGCCGGGAAGGCGAAAAATGATGGCAGTTTCAGTGATTCACTTACTGCTCCTTAGAGAGAGAGAGAGAGAGAGAGAGAGAACAGAAACAGAAACAGAAACAGAAACAGAAGGAAGGAGGGGAGGGATAGAGCATGGTGGGTAATCATTGCCCTTCTTCATACTTCAGGCTCTCACCAAGTTGAAGGGCTTGTTCCTTTTTTTGCCTTTACTGCAGTGCAGTAGCCTAGATTCTAGAGATCAGCGCTGCACCCACATATCAGTTGTACTCAGCTGGGGCTCCAGGGGCTCTGTGTGTGTGTGTGTGTGTGTCTGTGTGTCTGTCTATGTGTCTGTCTATGTGTCTGTGTGTGTGTTTTGCCCATTTGTGCCAGCCTTACATAGATTTTTTTTTTGATGGTACATGTGCAGATGCAGGGTGTGTGTGTTAGTGCTAAAAAAAAAAAAAAAAAAAAATGGGGGCAGAAGATCACAGCTTTCCTGTGTTAAAAAGAGTATCGCTTCAGGGCTTCCCTCAAGTCACCCATAAACCAGGATTAGGTTAGGCTTTGGTCCCAGCCTGGGGCTAGAACTTCCTTCTGATGACAGCAGCACAGAGAAATCATACCGGAAATGATTTGGCCCTGATCCCTGTTCTGCTTATAAATCTGGAAATTAGACACAGTACCCTTCCCCGTTGGATATGTACTGCACTCGTGCCTTATTTGCAAAGAAATGAATCAGACTCATTACAGAGTCGTTTCTTCTACCCCAGTCAACATTCATAAAAACATTTCATTTTTTTCAATCTGTCGATAACATTCCGAACAGTGGTTATTTAAAGCTTCAGACAGCGAGATTATTTACAGTGTTTTGGTAGTGTAGCGAACAGCTGGCAGGTTTAAGCCCAAGAAGTGCATGTTTCCCATGGCCTAGGGTCACCTCTGTGTCTCCCACCCTGCGATGACATGTAAACCAGTTTTGCTGCTGGAGTATACTGTCCCCTACTGGTTGAAATACACTGTGACTCACTGACAGAGGAAAGGAAAGAGGGAGGTATTCAAAAAAAGTTACAAAACCTACAGGCAATATTAATAAAAATACGTTCTTAGTAAGAGTTTGTATAAGAAGTAGGAGAGGATGCGCTGTGATGCCCGGCCACTAAAAGCTAACAGGTCAGTGTAGAAAGACGCAAAGTACAACTCATCCTTTAGGCGTTTTTAAGATATGTATGAGATTGTTGTTGTTGTTTTCTCAGTGGAATTCAATCCAGAATTTAACACTCCCGTCTCCCTCTCTGCTTACAGGTCAGACATCTCCTGTGAAATCCCTAAAACCAGTAAGTGGGAACAAATCTTTGTGACATTTCTTCCAATTTGTAGGATGAAACAGAATATTCTGATGATAAAATCGCCACTGAATTATTCAACAGAAAATGTTGAAACTTGTTTTCTCGCAAGCACCACTCTCCGTGTTTGTGTGTGTGTGAGTGTGAGTGTGCGCGTGAGCGTGATGTGGAAACTGTTGTCAGCTACATTATTCAGTGAGCCCACATTAGCCAGGCTGTTATTTCTGGAGCTGCATGTGGGTAAATAGGCTGGCTCCTGGCAAACAGTAACTTAACATCCCTCTGTGTATGGGTGTTTAAGATGATCTGCCATGTTCAACAGCTTGTTCCTGTGCTGCTCCTCCATGCTGCACTCCTAGAATAGAGAGAAGCTGAGGCAGCAACAGGCTTACTCATGCCCTCTTATTGGTTTAGCACAGAATCACTATTTTTAATAATTAAGACTTGTGTAGCAGTTTAGGATTGTCATGCTTGTGGGTAAGCCCACCTTAAATCAATTCCCCATGCCTTAACTACATTTAGAATACAGTATATCACACTATGTATTAAAGGTCCCATGACATGGTGCTCTATGGATGCTTTTAAATAGACCTTAGTGGTCCCCTAATACTGGATCTGAAGTCTCTTTTATATAGACCTTAGTGGTCCCCCAGTACTGTATCTAAAGTCTCTTTTACATAGACCCTAGTGGTCCCCCAATACTGTATCTGAAGTCTCTTTTATATAGACCTTAGTGGTCCCCTAATACTGTATCTGAAGTCTCTTTTATATAGACCTTAGTGGTCCCTAATACTGTATCTGAAGTCTCTTTTATATAGACCTTAGTGGTCCCCTAATACTGTATCTGAAGTCTCTTTTATATAGACCTTAGTGGTCCCCTAATACTGTATCTGAAGTCTCTTTTATATAGACCTTAGTGGTACCCTAATACTGTATCTGAAGTCTCTTTTATATAGACCTTAGTGGTCCCCTAATACTGTATCTGAAGTCTCTTTTATATAGACCTTAGTGGTCCCCTAATACTGTATCTGAAGTCTCTTTTATATAGACCTTAGTGGTACCCTAATACTGTATCTTGCCCCTTATGAACTCATACGGGGCAAGATTCCAGATCGACCCATCTGAGCTTTCATTTTCTCAAAGGCAGAGCAGGATACCCAGGGCTTGAGTTACACCTATCTCCATTTCTAGCCACTGGGGGGCCATAGGCAGGCTGGTGGAACTATTATATTAATGTTAAAAAAAAAACTCATAAAGCAAAATTGTCATACCATGGGACCTTTTATACATAAGGTATATTATATAGGTTAGAGGTATACACATACAGTGCTCTTAAAAGTATTTTTTTTGCCTTATAATATGATAAAGTATGGAGCTGAAGTCATAGTTTACTCCTCTGTTATCACTACATTAGGGCTGCTCGATTATGGAAACAATTCACACAACAGTTCTTTTATTATTACTTAAAATGACTACTTAAAAAAATCAGTGAAACAGAACACCATGAACTGTGAAATTTCCCTTACTTCTTTCCTAGTTTGAACTTTTTGAATTCCCCTTCAGAATAGAAGACAAAATAAGAGTTCACTTGCTAAATGTAACGTGCAAAATCAAGTTGTTTTTCTGGATTGCATTGTTTTTATGATCGTTAGGAGCCAAAATCGCGATCCAAATTGGATTAAATGCACAGCCCTACGCTCAGAGCTGGAAAGTAACCACTTATACTTTCTCACGTTACTGTAGTTTTTGTGTACTTTTACTTAAGTATGTTTTTGTATTTTACTAATCAGTAACAAACTAAAATCAAAAGCGAGATATGGCTTTGTGCCTTTAGGAATAAGTAGGAAAGTAGGAAAAGCACATCCCCCCCACCCCCGTTAAACAGTTACTACGTTACTTTTACTCTGAGTACATATTACTTTTAAATTTTACTTGAGTAGATTTATACACCGGTAACTTAACTTGCACTTAAGTCAGTACAGAAAAATACTTCTACTACTACATTAAAATGTGATCAAAAGTTGCAATCTCCTACTATTAAACTGTATACATTTTTTGCAACTTAGCCAGTGTGCAGGAGTCAAAGTAATAGTACTTTTGCTTAAGTAGAATATTTGTGTACTCTTTCTACCTCTACCTACACTACATCCCAGCTGTTGCTTCTGTGTTGCAGTGCACAGCTCCCATGTCCCAGGCCTCAACCCAGCCTGCTCCTCAACAGGCGTCCCAGCAGCTGCCCCATGCATCGCCCCAGTCCATCGGCCAGCCGCAGCGACAGGAGACCGTTAACAGCACAGAGGGCCTCGGTCAGGCCGAGGTGGCCCCCAACCCGCTCCCTTTCTCTGGCAACACCCTGCGCTCGTCTTCACCCAAACCGGACGCGTCAGAGCTCTACCTTAAGTCCAAGGCCTTGTTGGACAGCAAGCGTAAGTGTACACGGTGGAGTGTTGAGTGTCCAGCCCCAATGGCTCAGGACTCCACCGGCCACCATTCAACATGATTTTGCAGTATTTAGTGGAGTGTTTTTCTGCTCGGAGTGGCGATGCGTTAACATTCTGCGTTTTATTTAAATTTTTTTTTTATTATCTGCGGAATATCTGCAGAATATCTGCAGAATATCTGCTGAATTCTGCGTCCGCAGACTGCGTGTGGCACTGTTCATCAGGTACTGTAGATGATGCATTGTCAAAAATAATGATGCCCATCACAAGTTATCTAGTCTACATCATTTGTTTTTGTCTGATCAATTATATGTGGTATTTAATGTATGAAATAGAGGAAATGTTTTCTGTTGATCATCTTATCCATCCATTCATCAATTTAAATCGTTTAATTGTTCTACTACTGAATTTAAAAACTTTCATTTTATTCTAAGACATTTTTTTCTGACAAAGGAAAGCTCAATATATCTCTAATCCAAACAAGATGTACATACATGATAATATCTTTTATCTATTAGAATCTTTTATCTATTGGAATCAAATATTTCTTTAACTCACTGGCCTTGACCACTGCATTATACAAGACACACAAAAAACACACAAACGGCAGAATTCATGTGCCTTGTCCTTATGGCAGATAAATAAATCAAAATGTATTTCTATGGCACATTTCATACAAATCAGTGTAACACAATGTGCTTTGTACAAAAGTGACACTGAATTCTCTGCAACTACACAGAGAGCCAGTGCATGCACAGTTCTATTGGGAACTTAAGATATATAGAAACACACACACACATGCACGCACACAAACAAACAAACACACCCACCAAAGCAAAAGATAGAACAACAACAAACAAACTTAGTCATATACATTAGTAAAAAGCAGCGTTTTTTAACCAGTTTTTAAAAGCCATTCCCTACTCTCCTCCTGTCTCTGCAGCTCCTAATACCAAGGATCTGGATGTGTTCATCAAACGGAACCAGGAGTCTGGCTTTGGCTTCAGAGTCCTCGGAGGCGAGGGCCCGGATCAGCCGGTAAGTAGCAGCCATCCAGACTTGGCGTGCTGCTGTAATCCCAAACCCTCAGATACTAGAGAACGGCAGTCACACACCAAGCAAGTCAGTACTTGAGCTGCATTCAGTGAAATAGCTGCACTTTCTGCTATTGCTGTAGGAAACTTTAATTACTGTAGGAAATTGATTGTCTAAAAAATAAAATAAATGAATAAGCAAACCTCTTTGCTTTGCACGAAGGAACCAAGGCTTCGAATGCTCAAAGCAGCTGAGAGGATTTCACCTGATTATTTACCGTAATGCAAGTCAATCCTCGTGCTCACTCTGGCTCAGGTCAGTGAGCCAAGCTGTTTCGCTCATATCTTCCTGCCTCCACAGGTGTACATCGGTGCCATCGTGCCGCTCGGAGCGGCTGAGAAGGATGGGCGCCTGCGGGCGGGGGATGAGCTGCTGTGTATAGACGGCGTGCCTGTCAAGGGCAAATCCCACAAACAAGTGCTGGAGCTGATGACCAACGCCGCTCGAAATGGCCAAGTCATGCTCACAGTCCGCAGGAAGCTGACACACGCAGGTGGGTCTGTATGGAACAATCTGCGTTTTCTCCGAAAGCACTCAGAAGCTTTTTTTTATTGATTTTATTTTATTTTTTACCCCTTTTTTGTTTAGATCTGCGTGCTAGAGGAGGACCTCTGAGCAAAAGCTTTGATCTGGGATTTGTTTCACTAATCCTTTTCAAATTTGTTCTGGATGACTTTCCTTGCACATAAATCTGAATAAATAAAGTTCAATCGAAACTTACTTTTAGGATATTATTCTATGCATTCCTGAAACGAAAAACTCAAAGTTTTGAAAGAGGATTCTGTATTTGCTTTAAAGGAAAGTAAATGGAGAACTGTCACCCACCAAAATAGGAAAAAAAACAAAATCAGCAGAAGATTAGATTAGATTCAACTTTATTGTCATTACACAGGTACAGGTACAAGGCAACGAAATGCAGTTTAGGTCTAACCAGAAGTGCAATAGTAGCAAGTGCAGGATATACAATGGTTCCATAAGTGCAGGACATGGATATGTACTGAATAAATATAGAGAAGAATACTATTATAAACTGAATTTTACAGATAGATTTGTCCTATGAATATAATGCATAGATAACTAGTGTTGTGAGCAAAATTTACAGCTGGATATATACTGAATATAATATACAGATGGCTATTACTATAAACAGAATTTTTACGCTGAGCACAAACCCCTACTGCATTCAGGCTTGTTTACCCCCACAAATAACCGCTCCATAGTAGCAGCACTGTTTGAAATGACTTCATATTTGATGAATTGCAACAACAGCTTTGATCATGTTTGCAGAAATTAAGCATCAATCATAGGGTTTATGCTTTGAAAGCAGCGGTTTTGAAAGAGATGCCTTAATGGCGGCTGACAAAAGAGGGACTCAGGGACTCAAACGCACAACAAAGAGAAGATTGAGGTAGAGCAACGTGTCTTTTGAGCAACAAATTGTAAAAGAGCTTTCATCTCGAGCGTAGAGTTGACAGTCGTGTATTTCATGTGTGCAATAAAGACCGCCTCTTCAATAAAAGCTGCTGTGCTTTGGACTATTTTTAGAAGGATCTGAAGAAAGCCAAATCAGGAATATTTTTTAGAAATAGATTCTTTTTCTCTAGAATCAATATTATTTATTTTATTAAAAATAATTCAATATTTTCTGTTTATACAGTACTGACCATGGTGACTACATCATATTTGTTTCTAGCAAAACAGAGCAAAAGCAGAAAATCCATGTTAATGCACTTCTTTAACTATAAAATAAATGAATGTCAGGCTGACATGATGTGCATTCTTCTTAGAAAACAACCCGTTTTTAGAAATGTCTCACGATATGTTGGCACTAGAAGTGTATTAGTCAACTTTTGTTTTTGTTACAGAAGGAAAAGAAGCTCCCAAAATCTCGATACTATCGAATTGCAATACTTGTTGAATCCCAATAAATGAAAATCACAATACAAATCAAATCAGCACCCAAAAGCAGTACATCACCCCAGCCCAAACAGACATACAGTATCATTATACACATTGTAACCAGCGCTGGAAGAAGTATTCAAATCCTTTACTCAAGTAAAAGTACTAATATCACTCTGTAACAAGTAAAAGTCCTGCATTGACAATTTAAGTAAAAGTATGTAAGTATGATCAAGAAAATGTACCTAAAGTATTACAAGTCAAAGTCCTCATTTAAGAAATTGGAAATGACAACTAAGTGTTTAATGGTCTAATCCTTTCAGCTGGACTTGTTGGCCATTATATTGTTGGGTAGTTTAATTTATAATAAAACATGGTATTTTATAAACTATGTGTTTTCTTTAAAAACCTAACCCTAATTTGTAAAGTAACTAGTAACTAAAGCCTTCAGATGAATGTAATGGAGTAAAAAGTCCAATACTTCTCACTGAGATGTAGCGGAGTAGAAGTAGAAAATGGCATGTAAAGAAAAGACTCCAGTAAAGTACAAGTACCTCAACATTTGGACTTAACCCTCCTGTTGTCCTCGTGGTTAAATTTGACCCATTTTCAAAAAGTTTCTAAATCAGAAATTTGTGTTTCCGTCAACCAAATTGTAAAAAAAATAATAATAATGTGGTTGGTTCTATATATGCTCCTCACTGATAACTGATCAGTTTTATTTAATTTCATAGCATTTTAAGAAAAGAAAAAGTTTATAGAACACTGAAAAAAGTGACAGAAATATAGGGAAAAAGAACAAAAACGTCCCAAAAAACAGATAGAATCGACAAAGACATTGTAAAAAGTGAGTAAGAACTGCGGGAAAAGTTAGAAAACTTCAAAAAGTGACAAAAAATGTCGGCAAAAACTTCAAAACAACAACAAAAATGTCCAAAAAATGACCCAGGAAAACTAAATGTTGGTCTACGGGGAAGACAACACGAGGGTTAAGTACAGTTCTTAAATAAATGTACTTACAGTCCACCACTGTGTGTAACCCATGTGAGAGCATGCGAGACTGAATGTTTCTGTTCATTGTCATTTTGTCAGGTGAATGTGAAGAGGAGGAGAGCAGTCAGCAGCCCCAGCACGTAGCCTCCGCCCTGGTCAACAGCTCTCCCAAGATGCCACGGGGCGAGGTTGCCAACGTCGTCCAGCCCGTCCGGCCCGAGTGCTTTGACGTCACTCTGCAGCGCAAAGACAACGAGGGCTTTGGCTTTGTCATCCTCACGTCAAAAAACAAGCCGCCACCTGGAGGTCAGAAATGGAGAAAACACACACTTATAGACAACTTAAAAAAGAAATAATAAAAAAATCATGTAATTACAGACACTCCAAAGATGAATCCCTCTGACTTTGCTGATCCCCTGACTCATATTACACCAACAGCAAGTCAAAGTGTTCACTCATCGGATAGATTGGCACAAAATATTGTGCAGACATCCGTGGTTTCTAGAAGATGTATCCTACCAACTTTAGATAACCTCTAGTCTCGCATTGGCAGACCTATCTCCGCAGCCCTGTGGAGGAAGGTCTAGCTAGTCCACACAGAAAAGAAAAGAAAAAAAAAAAGCTGTGTGTTGTTTGCATTTCTTCAAACCAGCAGCGACGGTGGCTTTGCTAAATAGTCTCGGGAAGAAACTTGTTTTTGGAGGAACATTTGCATCCCGCAAAAGAAAACGCCACATATAATATTAAATTGAGTTAACTGTTCACACAATACAGTGATGTGAGCCATTTAAATGAGCTGATACATGGTTAAACCTCATTATCTCTTACCAGTGTTTCTCCGTGTGTACTTCCTCCACAGCAATCCCACCAATGGGTCCCAAAACGTCTCATTTCCAGAAGAAATGCCCTAAACATATTCTTTGTAAATCTTTACAGTCGTTCCCTGAAAGAACCAAGCAGACTGGCCTTATTGCATGATCCAAATCTTTCTTAAAACCTACCATATTCAGCGTGTTAACGCTGACTTTTCCTCGAGCGCCACCATGAGGTTAAGATTTGTGGTTTTGTGCATGGCTTTGTTATTGCAAAGTGACGTCTTGATGTTGGGTTTGTTGAATAAGTGCTTCTCAAACGTGCCGACACAACAGGTTGTCATTCCTCTGTGTTTCCCTGTCTCAGTTATACCTCACAAGATCGGCCGTATTATCGAGGGCAGCCCTACAGACCGCATAGGTCAGATGAAGGTGGGAGACCGTATCTCTGCTGTCAACGGCCGCTCCATCATGGAGCTGTCGCACAACGACATCGTCCAGCTCATCAAGGACGCCGGCAACTCTGTCACCCTCACCGTTGTGCCTGAAGATGGTAGGTTGGCAGAGAAAGTCTCAGTCCCATGAAGCTGATTTCCAGAATGAATATTTTAGGAGATAATGGGAATGTTCTGAAGTAAGCAAAGCAAGCAAGTTAGTACAGTTTATATATACACACCAGACAAACATGTATGTAGGGGTGTAAATCACAAGTATTATCACGATACGCTAGATCCATTTTTTTGGACAACGATGCGCTACAGTTTGCATACCCTTGAAGAATTGGTAATATATATACCATGTGTAAAGAAAACATGAGTGAGCAGGCAAAACACAAGTCTATTATCTGTTATGGGATTCACATTGAACTGTAGGTCCTAACAGAATGGCACAATCGTAGAACAAAACATGGCAACAAAGAAAAAAATGAACGCACCACTGTTCAAAAGTCTGCATACCCTTAGTTCTTAATACTGTGTATTGCCACCTTTAGCATCAATGCCAGCGTGCAGTCTTTTGTAATAGTTGTCTATGAGGCCCCGAATTCTTGCAGGTGGTATAGCTGCCCATTCATCTTCAGTATTAGGGGACCACTAAGGTCTATATAAAAGAGACTTCAGATACAGTATTAGGGGACCACTAAGGTCTATATAAAAGAGACTTCAGATACAGTATTAGGGGACCACTAAGGTCTATATAAAAGAGACTTCAGATACAGTATTAGGGGACCACTAAGATCTATATAAAAGAGACTTTCAAAGCCATAGACCACCTTGCCCCATCATACCTCACTGTCCTCCTCTCCCCCTACCAACCTTCACGGTCCCTCAGATCCGCCTCAACTGGTCTCCTCTATGTCCCCAAGTCAAAGCTCCGCTGTTTTGGGGACAGAGCCTTTTCCAGGGCAGCTCCCAGGCTCTGGAACTCCCTCCCCCATGAGATCCGCATCTCTGAGTCCCTCACCATTTTTCAGTCCCGTCTGAAGACCCATCTCTTCTGTTCTACCTATCCTTAGTTTTTTTTTTTTTTTAAATATACATATATTTATCTACTGTTTCTACTCTGTAAAGCAACTTTGAGCTTGGGAAAAGCGCTATATAAATTCAATTTATTATTATTATTACTTCAGATACAGCATTAGGGGACCACTGAGGTCTATATAAAAGCATCATAAGAGCATCCTGTCATTTGAAGTAGTCAAAAGGCGGTTTTAGGATTGAGACTTTGCTTTGTCATTATCAGATCACAAGCTGTATGTCATTGTAAACGGGTGTGTTGTGTGAATGTTGTTTTTCACAGACAGCGCTCCTCCATCTGGAACCAATTCAGCCAAGCAGAGCCCGTCGGCACAACACAGAGCTATGGGCCAACAGCCTCCCAGCTATCTAGACAGGTACAGTAATATACTGTACACCAGGCCTGTAACAACTATTACATAATTGTCTAAATGTCAATTATTTAACATAAGGCGGTTTCTTTGTTAGCTGAGGTCTTAAGACGTACGACTGGTAATTGTTGATTTTGTTTAGCTATGTCCAATTATAATTAAAGAAGTGATTATTGATTGGACTATATATTTTAAAATGTTTACAATTAATTGTACAGCAACATTTTAAATTGTTAGAGCTCTAATATACACGCTTGCCAGCATCCTTCTCAAACACAGAGTCCACTGGAGATTAATACAGGTTTTCCCATACCCCCAATCCTCTCAAAGCAGGCCCCGAGGTTTTGTGCTACAATGTGGCCCAGTAGCATCTCCTGTGGCCCGCATTCTCCTCACCAACCAGAAAGACAGAAAATCCCTTTCGTGGTCACTTTTTGGATGGCGAAGCAAAGAAAAAGAGACAGATTAATGAGGGAGTCTCACTTCCTCTTTGATCTTTCTTTTTCAACAAGATTACCTGTGTCGGGACGTTTTAATCCATTGCTGCAGCAGTAATTCTCAAACTTCAGGTTTATTTAACAGTGGAGAATGCACACTAATAATACATATAAAATGTAAAATGTGTCAGAATTAGCCAAAAGGCTATTTTATATCTGCTGTCCCTAGACAGATCATACAATGTCACACTCCATTATAACAGTACATACAGGTTTAGCCCAATACAAGTAAAATTGATTATAAATGTAAAAAATATAAAATGACTAGACCAACATATAAACAAGAACAGTTGGTCAATATCAACACCAACACACACACACGCACAAGTCAAACTGTGTGTTCCCCTTCTCCTCATTTAGCCCTCTGTACAGGGTGCAAAGTGGGGAAAAAAGCAGAGATGGGGATGTTTTTTGATCAACAAAACAAAACAGGCAATAATTAAAACCCCCTTTGAATACCATGGTATATGGTGCCACTTGAGCAGGCTTACCAAAACACTTATTTATGACCTTCAATATCCATTGGAAAATAATCTCAAAATTGGGGCTGGACAATATATTATTTTGTTATCGTCGCAATATCTGATATATAGTCTCGCTTTGCCAGACCATCCACACGCTGCGTAGTGAAGGATGGTCTGGCAACTCCACACAGCGTGCTAGGATGGGAGAAAAACGTGCTCTGGTTTATTGGCATTTCTTTAGACCAATCACAATCATCTTGGGCTGTCGCAGCCGCTGTAAAATAGTTCTCAGATTTACCCAAAGATCTGAAGATCAGTTAACTTTAGTCCAACAGACATACATGCATCCGGCAGAATTTCCTGGGGCACCGGAGCAATCTCGGAAGTGGAACGTCGAGGATAGAGACTATTAACTGCCGCAATAAACACAAGGCTGCGACATATCGTAAAAAACACTCGAAAAACGGCACTTTAAAATGTAATGTAAGTGACAGAACCATTGGGGGAAGCCACAAAGGGGTCGAAAAAGACGACATAACCTTCAAAAGGTTTTTCATTTTAAATTTTGACTTAGAAAAAATTCCAGGTCGGCGGGAAATCAAGGGTTCAAATGCTGTATTTTAGGTACAATATGGTCTATTGGTGAAGTAGCATTGATCACATTTGTGATGAAAATAGCAATTCAGCCGAGGCAGGGAGATGTAGACGAGAAAAGGGGAAATTCCACGCATCCTCCCGCCTTGCAAATCGCACACTGCCTCCGTCCATTCCTCAGCAGCAGCCCTTCTCCCTCGTCTGCGTCTAATCACCAACACATGCCTTGGGTCAGCCCGCTGCATCAAGTGTGTAAACACTTCTCCACGCCAGAGCCGCTAAGAAGGCCTCGACTCTTTAGATTAGGGTGGGAGCACAGTAAAGTTCCCCGCTGAGGCATTGTAATGAGCTCTGCGAAGCATTAAAGTACGTCCCCGTTATCTGTCACTGAACTGTATAAGCAACACGGCTCTTTGAAGGATTTAGGTCTGCACTGTAATATGAAGCCAAACAGAAAGAGGCTCACGCTGCTCTAATGAAGGGGTGGCAGTGTGCGCGTCATACTGGACACTAGGGCTGCTAAATATTCTACTTTTTACTCCACTACATTAATCTGACAGCTTCCGTTACTAGTTACTCTTTACAAATTTAGATTTTTGCACAAAAAACACACCTAGTTTATATAATACAATGTTTTATTATAAATTCAACTGCCCAAAAATATAACGGCTGAAGTCATTAACCCTCATGTTGTCCTCGGGTCAAATTGACCCATTTTACTATATCAATGTTTTTTTTAACTACCCAAAAAACCATTATTGACAACGTTGGCAAGTACAAATCTCTACTTTTATTAATTTTGGGGCGTCTTATTAAATTTTATAGCATTTGAGAAAAAAAAAAAAAAAGATTGAAGTGGTTTTGAAATAGTATTGAGTAAAAGTTGACATATTCCAGTCTGTGATTATCCATCAACATCCATTCCTTTCATTTTAGTCTAAATAATTCCTCATTTCTGCTTTTCTAACTCAAATATTAGGTACAGTTTCCTAAAAATTAGGTTTGTTGACCATAAATTCCAACAATAAAGTAAAACTAAAGTTAATAAGTTAGTGTTACGTAGTGTTAAAAGGGACAAAAACATAGGAAAAAGTTAAAAACATCGATAAAAAGCGTCAACAAAAGTGTTGCTTTTCGGGGCGACCTATATTTCGCTGAGTAAGTGCGCTCGCCCCATGTAATGTTCAATATCACACAATATAAAAACACAATAAAATTTAGAACACACTACACCAGCAGTGCAAAAATTGTCAAATACAATGACTGGAATAGAAACAAGGACATGCAAGTCACAATAACAACTATGTCAAAATAAAAGGACCTGAATCAAACAAATAATAAAATAACAATTACAACTATTAGATCATTTTCAAAACATGCCAAAATTGTACCTTTTAATAATTGTTTTTTTTTTGTTTCTCCACACTCCCCGCTTTTTATGGCCTACTGCCTTTCAATTCTCATCTCAAGGCGTGATATTGTGCCATATTTTCATAAAACACAAACAAATGTATTGTTTGCAATTGGTTGTCATTGGTTAATTCTTAAATATGTAAAAAAAAAAAATAAAATAGTGGCCAGGTTGGTTCAGTGGTAGAGCAGGCGCACATGTATTTCGAGGTTTATGCCTCAACACACAGAGGTCCAGGGTTCGACTCTGACCTGTGACATATTCCTGCACGCCCCCCCCCCCATCTCTCTCCTAACTGTCCTGTCAAAAATAAAAGGCTGAAAAGCCCAAAATATAATCTTTAAAATAAATAAAAATGTAAAAAAAAAAAAAAAAGAAATAAAGCACAAACAAATGACACAAAGACATAAATAAAAACAACACGGGTAAATAAATATCGTAAGTACAGCATGTTGGTCACATTATAACGCGTGTGTTCTTTTCTGTGGTAGGAACGGTGACACTGAGATCAGGAACTCTTTCCCACCAAGAGAGACGGGACCGCTCGTGTCAGGCTCTAAGCAGGTAAGGCCACAGCCTGAATGATTACCTTCTACTCAGTTTTAACCGTTGGTTATGTCTGCAGTGGTGGAGGAAGTACTGAATCTCAGTACTTAAGTAAAAGTACAAATAACCAGAGACATATTTACTTAGGTAAAGTAGAAGTACCACAATGACTGTAATGTTGTAGTGTCCTTTTTGTTTTATAATATTGGTATTGAAAAAGTCTCTTTCCGTACCGGTATCTTCATTACCTGTTGACCCAGCATTTTGCTTGCTGGGGAATTTTATGAAAATTGGCAAACCACTTAACATATTTCAAATAAAGTTTTGGCAGTGGCCAGAAAGTGGATCTTTTTTGTAATAATTAGGGTTAAAGTGTATTGCGGTCACATGGAAGTCTGATCCCCTTTATCCATAACTAAAAGGTATTTGGAAATGAACAACTGCGTGCCTTTAGAAAAAATAACAAATACGATTATGAGACCTAATAAAGGCTACAAAATAATAATCTTAAAAATAAAAAGCCTGACAAATCTCTCGTAGGTTCTAGATTAATGAGGAGCTTTTTTGTATTGACATTGGAAAATTATATCCTTAGGGTCAGTGTAAAGTGTATCTATCCATAACTAAATGGTATTTAGAAATGAACACCTGCATGCTTTTAGAAAAAATAACATAACCATAGAAAGGAATACACCTTTATTAACATTTGGCAGCCCTATCTAGATTACATGGATAATGTGATGTTGGAATGTGACTGACCGCGAAATATTGTATACCTATTTTGAAATATTGGAGCATCCTTTTGAGGGGATGGGGGTGGGGGTATCAAAGTCACGGTATTGGTATTGCTGCTGGGACCCAGTCCTAGTGGTTATGGAATTATTTTTGTGCGTGTCAAGATGTGCAACCGTCTCGAAAGCTGACATTGTCGTCTGTGGACTACAGGGCTGTTTGGTGGTGGAGCTGGACCGCAGCCAGCGGGGCTTCGGCTTCAGTCTGAGAGGAGGGAAAGAGTACAACATGGGCCTGTTCATCCTGCGACTGGCTGAGGACGGGCCTGCTCTTAAAGACGGCAGGATACACGTGAGTTTTTTTTACTCCTTTGCACTGTTGCATTTTAAATGAAATTGATTGGTCTTACTCTGGGGATTTCCATGTGTGACACTGTGGGCCGTCATCAGACAAAATCAAGACAACTGCGCCTAAGTTAAAAGGTTTGGAATTTTTCAATCCAATTATTATATATTAGGGCTGTCAGAATAAACGCGTTTATAACGGCCACTCATGTCTGCCTATATGGTGACTTTCTCTCGAGATTTAGCGACTTTTCAGACCCTCTTAGCGATTTTTATATATATTCAAATATATTTCTGGTTCATTCCCATGCATGCAGTCCACAGATCCTCGGTGAAACACTAACCAGCACAGCGGAGATGTAACAGCTGAACGAGAGCAGGTCTTACGTGTCTTATAGTACATCCATGAACGGGAGTGGATCGCTAGCAGAAACAAAGAAATAAATAATAAATAGGAAATAAATAACAGTTTCTTTGGAATGGCAAGTTGAGTTCCAAAGCCTTTCCAGAATTGAGTTATGACCGGAGTAGTCAATGTCTGAAATGCCACTTGAGCATTAAAAACTTGAAAGAATATCTCTTTTAAAGTAAAATCTAGAACGGATAAAATGTGAGATTAATTTGTGTCTAATTTGTGTGTAATCACAAGTTAACTAGGACACTCATGCAATTAATCACAATTAAAAATTGTTATATATATATATATACACTACCGTTCAAAAGTTTGGGGTCACATTGAAATGTCCTTATTTTTGAAGGAAAAGCACTGTACTTTTCAATGAAGATAACTTTAAACTAGTCTTAACTTTGAAGAAATACACTCTATACATTGCTAATGTGGTAAATGACTATTCTAGCTGCAAATGTCTGGTTTTGGTGCAATATGTACATAGGTGTATAGAGGCCCATTTCCAGCAACTATCACTCCAGTGTTCTAATGGTACAATGTGTTTGCTCATTGGCTCAGAAGGTTAATTGATGATTAGAAAACCCTTGTGCAATCATGTTCACACATCTGAAAACAGTTTAGGTCGTTACAGAAGCTACAAAACTGACCTTCCTTTGAGCAGATTGAGTTTCTGGAGCATCACATTTGTGGGGTCAATTAAACGCTCAAAATGGCCAGAAAAAGAGAACTTTCATCTGAAACTCGACAGTCTATTCTTGTCCTTAGAAATGAAGGCTATTCCATGCGAGACATTGCTAAGAAATTGAAGATTTCCTACAACGGTGTGTACTACTCCCTTCAGAGGACAGCACAAACAGGCTCTAACCAGAGTAGAAAAAGAAGTGGGAGGCCGCGTTGCACAACTGAGCAAGAAGATAAGTACATCAGAGTCTCTAGTTTGAGAAACAGACGCCTCACAGGTCCCCAACTGGCATCTTCATTAAATAGTACCCGCAAAACACCAGTGTCAACATGTACAGTGAAGAGGCGGCTGCGGATTCTGGGCTTCAGGGCAGAGTGGCAAAGTAAAAGCCATATCTGAGACTGGCCAATAAAAGAAAAAGATTAAGATGGGCAAAAGTACACAGACATTGGACAGAGGAAGACTGGAAAAAAGTGTTGTGGACGGATGAATCCAAGTTTGAGGTGTTTGGATCACAAAGAAGAACGTTTGTGAGACGCAGAACAAATGAAAAGATGCTGGAAGAATGCCTGACGCCATCTGTTAAGCATAGTGGAGGTAATATGATGTTCTGGGGTTGCTTTGGTGCTGGTAAGGTGGGAGATTTGTACAGGGTAAAAGGGATTCTGAATAAGGAAGGCTATCACTCCATTTTGCAACGCCATGCCATACCCAGTGGACAGCGCTTGATTGGAGCCAATTTCATCCTACAACAGGACAATGACCCTAAACACACCTCCAAATTGTGCAAGAACTATTTAGAGCAGAAGCAGGCAGCTGGTATTCTATCGGTAATGGAGTGGCCAGCGCAGTCACCAGATCTGAACCCCATTGAGCTGTTGTGGGAGCAGCTTGACCGTATGGTACGCAAGAAGTGCCCATCCAACCAATCCAACTTGTGGGAGCTGCTTCTGGAAGCGTGGGTGCAATTTCTCCAGATTACCTCAACAAATTAACAGCTAGAATGCCAAAGGTCTGCAATGCTGTAATTGCTGCAAATGGAGGATTCTTTGACGAAAGCAAAGTTTGATGTAAAAAAAATCTTATTTCAAATACAAATCATTATTTCTAACCTTGTCAATGTCTTGACTCTATTTTCTATTCATTTCACAACGTATGGTGGTGAATAAGTGTGACTTTTCAGGAAAACACAAAATTGTTTGGGTGACCCCAAACTTTTGAACGGTAGTGTGTATATATATATATATATATATATATATATATACTGTATACTGTATAAATGTGGTTTCTGTTTGCAATGTAAGCCTACCATCCACATCCAACTATCACTGGATACTTTTTCTTTGATACTGAAGAAAACTTAAAAACAGGATGATTCAGGGTTGCCCAGTCCTTACTGCAGTGTCCGCAGGTTTGGAATCCAACCCACGTGAATGCCATCCCCTTCTCTCCCTAGATCTCCCTTTCCTGTCTCCAGCTGTCCTCTAAAATAAAGGCTACAAAAAAAAATATGAAAAAACGTTACAAATCTCATGTAGGTTCTTGAGTAATGAGGAGCTTTTTTTGTATTGATATCAGGAAAATGATATCCTTAGGAAGTCTAAGTCCCACTGACAATAAGTGTCCATGTGTTCAGGTTATGACTTTGAAATGGAGTCTGATTTTCTGACTCAAATTGCAGCAATCGGGCAACAAGGGTTTTAAAGTACGTTAACTGCATCCGTCAGCTGTGTGTCACAGCCTCGGATAAACCACAGTCACTTATTTCCTGTTGTTTTGAGAACACCGCCCTTTCCCCTCATTTAGTATCTCTGCTTCACGTCTCTCCCACTGTGTCCCACCTGATCGTTTCCAGTGTCTAAAATGTGAGGATTTTCTCCATTGAGTACTTGTAATACTTTAAGTACATTTTCCTGATGATACTTGCATACTTTTCCTACAGTAACACCTATAAAGTGCCCATTTTATGCTCATTTTCAGGTTCATAATTGTATTGTGAGGTTGTGCCAGAATAGGTTTACATGGTTTCCTTTTCAAAAAACACCATACTTCTGTTGTACTGCACAGTGTGTTTAGGTCTCTGTTTTAGCTCCAGAGTGAGACATCCACTTCTATACTATCTTTGTTGGGAGCTGTACATGCTCAGTAGCTAGGTAATCCCATCAGCTAGATAACTCTTTCTCCAGCTTTGGTCAGTACAAGGCAGGATCAGCTGGGAGACTTCTTCTAGACGAGGGCCACTTGTGGAATACCTGCAGAACAGGGACAGGAAGTAGTTCTTTTGGAGATTATGGTCAACTAGTGTGTGTTGTAGCAGTGTTTTGGCATTGAGAACGAGCTAGCGAGAACGAGCTAGCATGTGAGGGGAGAAAATGCCACTCTCACTCTGCTTCATTTATTTCAAACACCTTAAGGGAAGTGGATCCCATGCACAAATTCTTTTTATTGATTTTCCATCCGCTTTTAACACAATTCAACCTTAAATTTTAGCCAACTGCCTTGTTGAGCATTTTGATTTTTGTCCCAATCTCGTTAGTTGGATTTTGGATTTTTTTAACAACAGACACAGAGAGTAAGGGTGAACGGAGCTCTGTCTGGTCAGCTTTACTCTTCCACAGGTTCACCACAGTGGTGTGTACAGAGTGTGTCAGAGCAAATATGTAAATAGGACCATCATTAAATATGCAGATGACTCATCATAGGGAGTCTGCTCCATAAAAATGACAGGAAGCCACGGAACAATAATTGAAGACTTTGTCCAATGGTGTGAGGAGTCACACCTTCAATTGAACATATCCAATACAAAGGATATGCACATTGATTTTGGTAAAACTCCAGGATATCGACTCTAAATTAAATTTCCAGGAGAATTGCGAAGGCAGAGGACATTCAGAAACCGTATCTTACTCAAAACAGCATGGATAGTTTTTTTTCCAAGTGCGTATGCGTGTGGAAGCACCAGAGACACAAAATAACACTCCAAATCCCAGAAAAAGTGATTTTTTTTCATAATATGGGCACTTTAATGCAGGACTTTTTACAAGGTATTTTTAATGGTGTGTGATCCTAAAGTAAAGGATCTGAATGCTTTCTCCACCACCGCAGGTTGGCGATCAGATAGTGGAGATCAACGGCGAGGCCACCCAGGGCATCACACACACTCGTGCAATTGAACTGATCCAAGCAGGAGGCAATAAAGTTCATCTGCTGCTTCGACCCGGCCAGGGCTTGGTCCCGGATCACAGTGAGTGACTGCTGTCAGCCGCATGCATGTACTGTACATTATACATGTTGGTAGCACTGCATTTAGATCTACACAGTAGCATATTTCCAATTTTTAGAATATTTAGAAGCTTTTTATGGATATGCGTGACAGCTGGGCGCTGAGTTTTTTTTATTCTCATGCATGTGTTGCGAGCTTCTCTCTTCTCGACTTCTCTCTCCTGTCATTCTCACTCCTATCTGGATCTACGTCTCGTGCTCTTTATCTGCTCCTGTTTTCTGCATTGGCACGGCTGTCTATTTCTACCTATTTATCTTTTCCTCCTATAGGTCGGCACTCTTCTTCCACCCTGTGCTTCTACATGAAACCAGAGCATCACTAAAGGCCTCACTGCTTTTGTCGGTCTGTCCCTAATTACCTTGGTAAACCTTGTACTTCTTGTACTTTTGCCTTTAACCTCTCCTTTCAAAGTGATTCATCTATCAGATTTAAAGGGTATCATCATTTTTTTTTTTCCTTTTCAACCTGGACCTTATTTACCTACTGTATGTTTTTGTGTGCAAGTGACTGATGTGAACAACAATCTTTTAAATTGGTCCAGTATTGAGAGAGAACGCTGTGACCCGGCAGCCGCGAATCGTGCTACAATATAATGTGCATCATCGAGTTCGTCAAAACGGGCTGTTTTTGCCATTGACAGGCTCATGTTGTTAATGTAAGTGTCTGTCAACATTATGAGAAGGATCCCTACAGAGATAGCCCTTATTTTTTTTTTTTTTAAAGAGTAAAATTGTCTTCGTATAGCCACATTCGGCTCCGAGATCGCTATTGCTAAACTCACCAGACTCCATTTAAATAATCAACACTTTAGCGTGTATAGTGCCAGTATGTTTCCACATGTAAATGGGTGCATCAAGGGTTTATTTAAAAACTAAACCAGATTGGTGATTGTTGAAACAGTGGGAAGACAAACCAAAAGGACTTTTCATAGTTTTATTTTGAATGTGTCATCTTTGAATGAAGTGTATTTACAATGACGAAATTGCTGTTTATTTACATGGAGACTGGTGGGTTTGGCAATAGAGATTTTGGGGATGTTTTATGTTTTAAAAAAAAAAAAAAAAGAATCTTACTCTTTCTGAGCCCATCAGTGGCAAAACAAACCCATTTGTGGACGTAAATGGAAGGTGCACAATTGCCCAATAACTTACATTGTAGCTTGTTGTGCCAATGCACAAGATTGTTGTTCCTATCAGTCACTAAGACACAAAAACATGTGGAAATAGGGTCCAAGTTGAAAAAAAACAAAAAACGAAGTTACTCTTTAAGTGTCGTTATCTGTCCCTTCCTTCATCCCCATGATCAATCTGAAAAAAAAAAGATCGGTTAGCAGAGTTCCTCTTCCCCCGGAGGGCTGAACCAAAGCAGTGAGTCCTCGAAGAATGAACAGACCTGCAGGAGCGCTGGGAGGCTTCAGAGCTCTGCAAGTTTTTTTTTTTTGTTTTTTTTCTTCAATAAGTGTTGCAAAAACCCGGGATGCCACTGAACACACACGTCATCCTGAATGAAGATGGAGACCTGGAGAATAACCCGAAACTCGATATCGGTCAGTGAGTGACAAGCGGTTAAAGGATCCGTGTGCGTTCACTGGCATCAACCTTTGAATCCAAAGACCACGTTACAATAAATTGCTTTGAGTTATTGCTCCTAGAAATCCAAAAGCTCATTCCAGCCCCACTTTAAGTTCATCACTCTTCTTTTTCTCTCTCTGGTTTTCTGCTGCATATATCTGCTCTTAGTCACAGCTCAGTCTCAGCTCCGCTGGGGGGGTTGAAACGTCAGTGCTTGGGGAATGCTAGCACCTTTTCCATTGATGGCTATGTTGCCGGCTGGTACATATCTCAAACAAGGCAAATATTTCGAGCGATATTACAGAGGGTTATTAAGAAAGCGAGCGAGGCTGACATCTTTTTTTCACGATACGAGGCTATCGTGCGTCTGTTGCATGACATTTTTAATCTTAAATTTTTTTAATTGAAGGTGTTAAATAATATTTTAGCTTATGCAGACAGTGGTGGAAGAAGTATTCAGATCCTTTACTTTGGTAAAGTTACTAATCCCATATTGGAAAAATACTCTTACTGTAACAAGGTCCTGCGTCAAAGAAATACTTTACTGAAGTAAAAGTATGCAAGTATCGCCAGGAAAATGTACTTAAAGTAATTAATGTAAAAGTTCTCAATGAAGAAAAATCACATTTTAGAAACGGCATGTGTTTTGTGTGCAACAATCTAAATTTGTAAAGTAGCTAGTAACTAAAGCTGTCAGATGAATGTAGTGGAGTAAAAAGTACAATATTTCTCTCTGAGATGTAGCAGAGTAGTAAGTACCAAGTGGCATGAAAAGAAAAGACACAGAATTGTACTTAAGTACAGTAATTGAGTAAATATACTTAGTTAAATTCCACCACTGGATGCAGACCCCTAGAGTACATACATTGTTGCTCAGCTCGAACATTTTCTCACGTCCCATTACTTGTTTCTCAGGTTCAAAGGACAAAGTAACCATTCCAACCTCAAGCTTTCCCAGACTCTCTGTATCTGACGGGCAGTCGGCTCCAGGCTCTCCATCCTCTGTCTCCCTCTCTGCCTCGGAACTGTCTCCATCTTCACCCAAAACAACCGCCCCTGAGGAGTTCTCCGGGGGGGATCCCAGGGCGCCGGGTTCCCCTGGCGCCGGGCAGGAGCACGCTAGGCAGGCTAACAGATCGAGAGGACAACAGCTCTCTCACCAGAACCAGAAGCGCACCACCAGCCCCCACACCAGAAAAACAAGCAGGAGTGACTCCAAGCCCTCTAGTCCCATGCGAGCCTCTGATAGCAGGCCAGATCTCCAAGAGCGCTCTCGGAGCCCCAGGAAAACCGAGCAAGGCCACGGTGGATCCTTGGAAGATATGGGGAAAGACAGAAAACCCCAAGGGCAGCAGAGAGATTACCGCTCCTCTAGCCCCAGGAAGAGCTCCAAGAGGGAGCCGGACCCTGCTGTGGCTCTGAAGAACCTGGAGGAGCCCCAGAGCCCCCGGCGTCCAGCTGGCCAGCAACCCAGCGCTGCCTCTGGAGAAGGCAAAGACTGGAGGTACAAGGAGGAGGATGCGGCCTCCTGGCAGGAGAAGGGGGCCACAGAGAGCGGAGACAAAAGCTCGGGGACTGGTGAACGCAAGAAGAGCAAAAGGGCCGAGCAAGAGGCAGCGGCACAGAAATCCCACTCCCAGACTCAAAGGGAAAGGGCAGGTCCGGATGCCGATAGTGGCACCCTGAGCCGAAGGAGTAGAAGGGAGAAGGGGGATAAGGAACATCAGGAAAGCAAGTACCATGGGCCACCTGAAGAAGGGAACAGAAAGGATCCCAGAGGTTCGAGCAGTAGCATCCAGGACCCCAGCTGCAACGGGACCACTACCAGCAAGAAGGCTCCCATCACCCCCGGTCCGTGGAAAGTCCCCAGTTCTGCAAAGATCCAGTCCCAGGCGGACACAACCTACGCAGATATCTGATATCCACCCAGGACTCTCTGCTATCATTAAGAAAAAGCTGAGCCACTAAAAGATGTACTTTTCAGGATGGAAGGATTTTTGTTTTGTAACACTCACAGACAAAAAGCAAATCACTGTGTAACCAGCAACATGGCTTCTCATTGCTTCGGATTATTTTATTTTTTTTATTTTAACTTTTTTCACCCAGTTTGCCTCGGTCAGTTTGCATCCAGCTGCTGACAGTACGTGCTCGTACCGACAGGAGTGTTTGTACTGTGCGAAGACGTGCGTGTAACAGGTTGGTTCTGAGGGAGATTGTTTTTTTTGGGATGCTACACTGAAGTCTATTTTGTGCCAATCAGAGACTCCAGTTATGAAGAAGCTGCTCCGTATTGCACTCACTGTGAAGACCGTTTGTGGGTAATGAGATGTACTGCTCTCCCTGTCTACCCGCCTCGATGAAGGATCCCCGCTTTTACTTTTTGTCACTTTGAAGTTTTGAGACAGTCACTCCGCTTTTCTTCCTGGCAAGATTGATTCACCGCCGCTGTCGCTAGAGAGTGAGGCTGCTGAGTTTCTCTTAAGGGTGAAACGGTGTCTTCTAGTGTCTGTTTTTCTTTTTCGAGAGCAAAACTAGAATTGTGAACTGTATGGGTGACTGTTTTCGTGCACATTAAACCTGATATCATTAGCTTATCAGAGGGTAGACAGACTACCCCGGAGCTTTATATGCATCAATCAGCAGACCAGATACTTGTGGTTATAGTTCTAATGTTTGTTACATGTGTGTTAATATAAAAAAAAAGCATAGTGTAATTTATTGAAATTATATGTGAGCAAAAACTGTTAGTACACATATCCATATTGAGTCATTTCACTTTTGATGTGGACTTAAAGGACCATTACGGCGAAAATTGAACCTAGGGGTTAATAACACATGGGTACCGAGTCAACCGTTCTCTGGGATTTGTTTTCATGCTAATCGAATGTGACCAGTTTTAACGCAAACCGCTAGTTAGCTTGTAGCGCTAGTAGTCGGGGCACGGGTAGAGTAAAAACAAATCACTATTTCTATACCACTAACAAGGCTCAGAATAGCACCGCACTTCCACGGTAGCATAATGAGGGACCCGGCGTGTAAACCGAAGCATTCAGACGCCGTTTGTCGCATTACTTTACCCGTGCCCCGACTGCTAGCGCTACAAGCTAATTAGCGGGTTGCGTTAAAACTAGGTCACATTTGAGTAGCATGAAAACAAATCCCAGAGAATGGTCGACTCGGTACCCATGTGTTATTAACCCCTAAGTTCATATTGTGCCGGAATTGTCCTTTAATGCTGAAAATAGAATGTGTAGATAAGCCCTATCATATAAAACAATAACACTATGAAATCTATGCATTCTATTTCTAAGCTCGAGCCTGATTCCTGATGTTGTCTACTGTTAGCAGCTCTGTATTTTAGACTCTCTGGCTATGTGTGTATGTAGGCCTGTGTCTTTTTAGATAACGCATATGTAGCATCGACTGTACTTAATCCGAAACATATATTATTTAACAAAATGACTACGCATATATTGACACATACTTTAGATGAGTAACATAGCTTGATTGTAAGAAGTGAGACCTCAGCCTTCAACTTAAATGAAAACTTTAAGAGATATTTGTATTTTTCTGATCACAAATGTAGGCACAAAAACATATCCCTTTTCCCGTCATTCTAACCTCCGAATCTATTTTTGATCAATTTGTTTTCAGTACGTAACCCGTAATGTGAGAAAACTATGTTTATTTTTTTCATCGTTGTCAGGCTCCCTAAGAATATAGTTATATTTTCCACAAAAGAAGGGAAAGTTGTAACAATATGCTTCCATTTAGTGGTTGCACACAGTGCATAATGTGAAAATGGCTTGACTGCTTCTTTGGGAGTCCTATTTAAAATTGCTCTATAAAGATTATCAAATTTAACAGGGATTTTAAAGGTGCTCTAAGCGATGTCACGCGTTTTTTAGGCTACCACATTTCATCACATACAGCAAACATCTACTCGCTATCTGCTAGCTGCCTGTCCCCTAAACACACTATAAGAAAAACATCTCATCACTATCTGCTAGCTGCCTGTCTCCTGAACACACTGTAAAAAACATCTTACTATCTGCTAGCTGCCTGTCCTCTGAACACACTGTAAAAAAACATCTCACTATCTGCTAGCTGCCTGTCCCCTGAACATCTCACTATCTGCTAGCTTAGGGTGACCAGACGTCCCTGGTTTCTGGGGACAGTCCCCGGTTTTGGTGACCTGTCCCCGCCTGGAAATGTCCCCGGATTTCACTGTGACTGACAGACCCGAAATTGGAATGAAAGAAAGAAAACACTGACCAAATGTAGCCGATAGTCGCACACCCTACACCCGCAGGCTCAAGAGCCAGCGCTGCTCAGAGCTCAGAGATGTTTTAGAAAGCCGTATTTTAGGATGCTAAAATTACTGATTATTTACATGGAGTCTTAATCTTAACAGAAAGGTCGACCTCCTTAGAAATCCTTTCCATAATGTTGTCAGACACTTAGAATATGAATCTGAGTCTGTCAGTAGGAAAATGAGCACTTTTATGAACGTAAATACAAGCTGTCAGATAAATGTAATTCAGTAACATTACAACATTCCCCTCTGAGGTGTAGTGGAGTGGAGTATGAAGTAGCCGCAGGGGTGATTCTAGGATCAGACCGGGGGGGGGGGGGCAGCCCCTAATGAGAACCGCTCTAGGTCTAGTGTCCTTGTTTTAAGTTTTAAAAAAAATGTAAACATGACGTGATTTGAAGGTATATACGCTTCTGAGCTGAAAATGTCCCAGGATTTTGTCTGAGAAATCTGGTCACCTTATACTAGCTACCTGTCCCCAGAACACACTGTAAAAAACATTTCTTCACTATCTGCTAGCTGCCTGTCCCCAGAACACACTGTAAAAAACATCTCCTCACTATCTGCTAGCTGCCTGTCCCCAGAACACACTGTAAAAAACATCTCACTATCTGCTAGCTGCCTGTCCCCAGAACACACTGTAAAAAACATCTCCTCACTATCTGCTAGCTGCCTGTCCCCTAAACACACTGTAAAAAAACATCTCCTCACTATCTGCTAGCTGCCTGTCCCCTAAACACACTGTAAAAAAAAAAAAACATCTCATTATCTGCTAGCTGCCTGTCCCCTAAACACACTGTAAAAAAAACATCTCCTCATTATCTGCTAGCTGCCTGTCCTCTGAACACACTGTAAAAAGCCGCGGTCTTTGTAGACAGCCCAGGCTCCACACGCAGCAACAAAAACAAACCGGCCAACCTAACAACCACCAAACATAACAACCAGTGTTCCAGCGTTCCAGCCAATAACCGATAAGAAGCATTTGGTGGTGGGGGTTAGTGCGCGGAAGCACAGAAAGGAGGGAGAGGCAAGCTAGCCTTGTTTTGTTTAAAAATACTTTAACAAGAACTAACGTCAGCCAACATCGCTTAGAGCACCTTTAAGTCCTAGATGGAGATATATATATATATATATATATATATATATATATATATATATATATATATATATATATATATATATATATATATATATATCAGTTGTGGCCTGCTCTGAAGACAAAATGTAGTGTGGAGTACAGAGACATCTAGTGGTGGATAAAGTGCTATCTGCCACCTAGTAATTGAACCGTAGCCTTATCAGCCTGTTTAAGGATGTACAGAAGAAACACATGCATTAGTCTGTGAATCCACTTTAGTAATTTATTGTCCACTTTGTTGTTGATATGATGGGTATAATTTACTGTTCATGCCATTACCGTGTATGATACTGTGGCCTTGCATTGCTCCAACACACACACATATATATATATATATATATATATATATATATATATATATATATATATATATATATATATATATATATATATTTTATTTTAGTTTTGACATCATGGTAGTTGTAAATGTTTATAAATTGTACAGCACCTGTATAAATAGTTGCCTTCATGCAGAACCCTCCCCCCCCCTCTGTAAATCGTTTCATTATTTTTTTAAGGGAGCTTAGAGGAAATGATATACTGTAAAATGGGTGAAAAGAAATAATCTGGTCATGGCATTCTGTTCATGCACTGATAAATAAAGGTTTATTGAATGAACATGACTTCCGTAGTTTTGGTTTTGGTTTTCCGTGGATTCAGAGAAGCAAGTATGTCCTATTGATCCTGCACTTATCTTTGGTAAAACAGCCAGACGGTATAACGGCCTGTCACAAGATTCCCAAGTTCCTTTTTGGCTCGTGAACAGTTTCTAGTGCACGGTCTGCAACTTTTTAGACGTCTTTGGCTGCCTCCACAGATTCTCTTAAAAGATTTCAAGTTGGCCTTAAACCAATAGTCAGGTACCTATTTAACCCTTGTGTTGTCTTCCCGTCCAAATTGAAGATCAACACTTTGGACGCTTTTTATTGATGTTTTTAACTTTTTCTTACGTTTTTGTCCCTTTTTTCATCACTTTTGATGTTTTTATCAATGTCACTTTTTGGATATTTTCAACTTCACACTATTAACTTCAGTTTTACAGTTATTTTGGGAATTTAAGTTAATTTTATTAAGTCAATAAACCTCATTTATAAGAAATTATACCTAATGTTTGAGTTAGAAAAGCAGAAATTAGGAATTATTTAGACCAAACCACTTCAATTTGTTTTTCAAATGCTATAAAATTGAATAAGACACCCCAAAATGAATGAAAGTAGAGATTTGTACTTGCCAAAGAGCGTTCTGTGGAATCAATCATGTTATTTTGGGTGATTGAAAAGAACATTGATTTAGGAAAAGGGGTCAATTTGACCCGAGGACAACATGAGGGATACACATTGAAACAAGGTTTTGCTTGATGCATTAATTCTGGTCTGATTCTGGCCATTTAAAGGTTGTTTCCAATAGTATTGGAATAGTATTCCTAATAGTGGTGATGAGGAAGAAAATCCACAGTCCGACATTAATAGTTTATGAGAAACGAATAGGCTATTAGTCAGCCTCTTTAGGCCATCTTAGCAGCTCAGTGTGTAGGGAGTTGGGTCGGGAACCGGAGGTTTGCTTATTCAGGTCCCTGTACGGACTTGCACTGCCAAGGTGCTCTTAAGCAAGGCTCAACTCCCCCAACTGCTTGGGGGTGTTCCAACAGTTGCAGCCCCCTCCCTCTGACATCTCTGCATTCTCTGACATCTCTGCATTAGTGCATGTAAAGGACCAGAGCATGTGTGTGTATTTCAGGCCTGTGTGTTCTAAGAACAGGGAGAAAATTGTAATTTCCCCACTGGGGAGCAATAAAAAGTAATTTAAATATTCTCATATTGACTTCCAATAAATGTCTAGCTGGATATATTTTGCAAAGAACGAGGACTTTGGATTTTGTACCCTTTAATGAAGCCAAAAGAAGATACGGGAATCATTTAAGAGAGCCTTGAAAAATTGTGAACTCATCCTTTAACACAAGCCAGCCTGGTTTGGTTCCTCCAGAGACAGAGAGAGTGTGTGTGTGTGAGTGTGTGTATATGTCGTTGTGAAGTTGAGTGGAACTATAAGCTTGATAACACATTGATAACAACTGTATTCGGCGAAGCACCGCCTCTCGTGGCTGTAACTATAAATAAACCATGACGTCAGCTGAGCAGAAGTGAGTGCGTGCGTTGCCGCACGCAGTCAGCACAGGATACTCTAACTCCCGTGTAGCTTTGCGATATCCATGTACTACATTACCCACAGTTCCACATGGTACGCGTGCGCAAAAGACCCAGTATACTGACATGAACTACAAAATAACGGCAGTCGGACTACAATATTTCGCGCACCTGCGCAGTAGGAAACCCGAGTCCTTTTAAATGTACTGTACGTGCAAAGATGGCAGCTCAAGTCGACTTGCTCCGTGCCAAAGTAGAGGAAGGAAATGTGAGGCTAGACAGTCTGGATAGATTAATTAGAGAGAGGAAAAAGAAGAAGAGAAGGGAGCTGTCGCCGTCCGCTGACAAACGGGACAAGTGTGTGAAAGAAGCGAAGAAAGTGAAGCTCCGTCAGGACCCACAGCAGCAACACGCCGAGCCCCGGACCCAGCAGCCGCATCAGCTGCAGCAGAACCCGAAACCCCACAAGTTCAGCGCAGATAAACATGTCCTTCTCAGCCACCCACACCACCACCATCACCACCACCACCACAACCGCAGTCTTACCAATGGTTCAAAGAACCTGCAGCCGACTTTGGCGCCTCCTCCTCCGCGGAAGGTGCCGCCGGAGCCGCTGCAGAGGAAGCAGCGAGCGGTGCTCCCCGAACCACCTGCGCTCTTCAGTCTCACGCCTCTCAAAACGGTCAAGGCCAAGCCCCAGGAATTCAAAGAAAAAACCCGGGATAAAGACCTGAAACTGACGCTCAAGAAGGAAAACACCGAGGCCAATGTGAAACACGCAGAACTGAAGAAAAGCAAGGGTGAGTTTATATGTTATACATGTAGTACAAAGAGGGGGGGCTGGGTACCTAATTAAAAAATGGAATGGATAGCCTATTTTTTTTTTTTTTTTCCCCAGAGGGGTGTCCAGGGAAAACATAAGATGTATAATAATAATAAAATGTTTACAATTTTCACCTAATATGCTTAGTAGGCTACTGCAACAATTATGTAGCTTATAATTAGTGTTTTGGTAGCAGATTCCAGTAAGTTTTACTTGCTCTCTTACAGGTGAGGCGCACTGTAGTGCTAAGTGAACTACATATCCCTATATGCTATATATGATGACAAAATCTCATTCATTTGTGGCATGTGGCCTGGTGTTATTTTAGGGTGCATGACAATAAGCTGGGGAACTTATGTACAATGGCGTTGTAAGTGTGTGTAGCATGCCTAAATGAATGAATTCTGCATTGTTTTTAGAAAATAATCAGATGTAGGCTTCAACGAGGTTACAGAGCTAAATACCCTCTCAGTTTCCCCTCACTATCTATATGTACCCTGCCCCTCTGACCTTTTACTTATTCCTGTGTCTGTAGAGCCAAAGCCCCACAGCGAGAATGGCAAGTCCCTAACACTGGAGGAATATCTCCTGAAGAAGAAAAAGAAGAAGAAGAAGCACCATGAGGATGAGCACAGTGCTAAGAAGGTCCGATACATGCACAACAAAGCCGTTCAGACTGTGTGTGCAGGGCTTGGAGCAGATCTCAGTGTGCCCTTTTGCCCTGATCCACCGTTGCCTGGCACCGTGAAGCACGTCAGCAACTGCCAGCCTGTCAGAGACACTATCGAGAACCACCAACCCTACCTCCACGCTCTCAAACTGGGACACGTCCCCTTCCTGTCCCACCAAGACCACTACATCCGCAGCTCCTGCATCCAAACAGGCACCTGGTGCGGACGCTTCATGCACGAGGAAAGGCAAGCCAATGGCGGGGGATCCGTTCTGCATGCCTTTGCTGACGAGATAGCTTGTCTTAGCCCGGCTGAGATGGAGTGCTTTGCCCAGGAGTTTCTGGAGTTGGCCTTTGCGGAGAAGCCTCGAGGTGCAGCCTTGTATGCCTTGGCAGTGGTGCACAGAGCAGCCGCCTTCCTGCCCGACTTCCTGGACTACTTTGCCTTCAACTTCCCAAACACACCAGTCAAAATGGAGATACTGGGCAAGAAAGACATTGAGACTACTACTATTGCCAACTTTCACTCTCAGGTATGTTAAAAGGCAACTGGTCTGTGTGGCTTTGACAGAGGCTTTTGCATTGCACTCTACAACACTGGCACTTTTATCACAACCAAATACAGGAGTCACTTAGCATTGTTGTGGAACAGCTCAAACAGTGAGTTTGTTTTTTAAATTTTAAAATCTGCAACAAACAACTAGTGGACATATTCATGCATGTTTTGTCGAACCAGCAATCAGAAACTAAAAAGAGTTTCAGTTTACCATCATAGAAATCTAAGAAAACCAGCAAATGTTCCCATTTGACAATTTGGAACCAGAAACCTTGCCCTTAAAAATCTTTCAAAATGACTTAAAATGACAAATCAAGTAGTCTAAATTGTAGAGAGTGCAGTGGCATAGAATAGCATGTTGCAATGTATCAAAAGTAACTTAGGCATCACAGGGTCACTTCTAGTCAGAGCTCATATTGCATTTTGAAAGGAAAAGTGGTAATAATGCATAATAACGGAGAGACTTTTTAGAAGAGGAACTCTAAAATTAAGCTTTATGGATTTTGGTTACCTTGTTATATTATTGATAAAGAACATAATTGTTTTCAATTGAAAAACTAAAAAGAATATACATTAGTAACTTAGTTCCCTGTGGTGTAGACATGGCATATGTATTAAAAAAAAAAGAAAAAAACTGAACTGACTTTAGTGCGTTTGGAGCGTGTTCTCCACCCAGTAGTTAGTTTTTAGAGAGATCTAATCGAGTAGCTTTTGCTCCATGTCGATGCAGAGTTATACCTACAGTACCATCACTGTCTAAGAAAGATGGCAGAGGAAGAGGGGCAGTGATGGCCTAAAAGTTAGAGAAGCGAGCTTGTGACCAACCCATCGGGACGGCAGGTCGTCTGTTCAATCCCCAGACCGACAGGACAAATCTGGGTGTGGAAAGTTACAACCCTGCGAATCTAGGGTATACACTAATGCATTGAGAGCAGAAGGATTGCACTGAAGTTCTTTTGTTGTATCTACTGCACTTTACTGGGCTCGGTGCTGTATATAAAACTGCATATTGTAGGCCTATGGATGGAAAATATATTATGATGACAGCAGCATTCACATACCTGGATAATGACAATGATTACCGTCTGGCATATTTTCTATGCAGTTACCTACATATTGGTACAGTAGCTGTTAGTAATAATAATAATAAGGTATCTACATATAATTGTATAAAACTCCCAGGCTGTGATGTGCAGCTTATCTCCCAGACACACTCATAAGCATGTAAGGCATCCTATGGATTTTCAGAGTAAAAAGGATCTGTTAGGCATGATGTGTCAGAGAAAAGTAATATTGTAGGTAACGTACCGCTTCCTCAGACAGTGATGACAATAGCAAGGTTTTGGCAAAGCACTAGCAATTACTTGTGTAGATCCACATATATCTTTTTTCTATGGGGCTACTGCTAACTGGAAAAAAAACTGTTCTGAAACAATTCGCATCAGAGCTTTGTTAAAGCGCCCATATTCTGCTCATTTTCAGGTTCATAATTGTATTTTGAGGTTGTACCAGAATAGGTTTCCATGGTTTCATTTTCAAAAAACACCATATTTTTGTTGTACTGCACATTGCTGAAGATCCTGTTTTCACCCTGTGTCTTTAGGTCTCTGTTTTAGCTCCAGAGTGAGACATCTCATTTCTATACTATCTTTGTTGAGCTGCACATGCTCAGTAGCTCGGTAAGATCCCATCAGCTAGATAACTCTTTCTCCAACTCTGGTCAGTACAAGGCAGGATTAGCTGGGAGACTTCTTCTAGACGAGGGCCACTTGTGGAATACCTGCAGAACAGAGACAGGAAGTAGTTCTTTTGGAGATTATGGTCAACTAGTGGCTTTTGTAGCAGTGTTTTGCCATTCAGAACGCGCTAGCATGATACAGTTAGCCACCTTGTCTCGGCTAGTAATGTAGAAAGCCATGCAGATTTTGACCAGCTCACCCGGAGACTGAAGACAGAGGACATTCAGAAACTGTATATCACTCAAAACAGCATGGATAGTTTTGTATGCTTGTGGAAGCACCAGAGACACAAAATATTTTAAAGTGCCCACATTTTATAATATGGGCACTTTAAAATAACCAATTCTCCAATTACAATCAATCTTTGTTTGAGTGATCTGATATTAATTATTAAAATCGATCTTTTAATATATGCCTTTCCACCATGGGTGTGGTGAACTGTTCCCCAAAAAGGGGGTCAATTGTAAACATTAACCTGGTGCATTCTAAAAATAGGTAAGCATTGTAACTTAAATTTCTTTTTTTTCTTCAAGCTGACCCTTTTTATATATTTGTATAGTGTCTTTTTGTTTACACATTTATTTATTCAGCTGGTTTGCGCTTTTGCACTGATAGGTCTGCATTCAATTCCGGTCGTACATGTTCAATGAGGGCGGCTGTGGCTCAGTGGTAGAGCTGCCAATTGGAAGGTTGGCGGTTCAATCCCTGGCCCAGCAGTCCCATGTCGAAGTGTCCTTGGGCAAGACACTGAACCCTGAGTTGCCCCCAATGCTGTCTCATCGGAGTGTGAATGTGTGTGTGAGTGTTTATCTGATGAGCAGGTGGCACCTTGTACGGCAGAATTAGTGTGTAGAGCCGACTGGGACGCATTGAATGACATAGGCTGTTTCTCGTGTCCTAGGTGAGCCGGACTTACTGTTCAGGAACCTACCGGTCTGGACCCATGAGGCAGATCAGCTTGGTGGGAGCTGTGGATGAGGAAGTCGGAGACTTTTTTCCAGAGTTCCTTGACATGCTGGAGGAGTCCCCCTTTCTCAAGGTTGGAAAAAAGATTTTTTTGTTATCGTTTTTATGAATTTTCTAAGGACCTTATCTAGGATCTAAGGGGGGGGGGGTACATTTGTAATCTTATGTGGTAAACCCCAGCGCAGCAGGAACAATGTTTTTGACTGACTGCCAACTGATTGGAGGACGTAAAGGTGCAATATGTAATACTGACAGCTAGTGTTTAAAATAGTTACTGCAGTACAAATTCAAAATACTAGAGAGAGTCGTCTCCCTCGCCCCCTCCTCCCCAGAGTCGACGTTCACGTTGGTTGCCAGACTAAGACCACAGCAGCCACAACAATGTTGCTAGACGCTTGTCTCACATACAGTATATTACTCCACAGCACAGCAGAGTCGCTAACCTTAGCTGCTGGCTATATGACAGTCATAAATGACCGTGCTAACGCGGAGTTATGTTCCTAACTAACTGAATTACAGTAGGAACCACTAAAGAGTCCACAACCCCACCGTCCTTTTCCACCTGACTGAAATACACACTTTATTGGCTTAGAATTACAGCGACAATTGCTAAACACACTGCTAATTAATGGTCCTCTCTTCCCGATTTACAGCCGCCTCTCTTGGCTTAAAATGACTCGCCGCTGTCGGCTACGGGCCGCTGAACACGCTTCGTGGCCGCTGAACACGCTTCGTGGCCGCTGAACACGCTTCGTGGCCGCTGAACACGCTTCGTGGCCGCTTGCCTGGTCCTCCGGTAACGTTAGCAGTTAGCATGGCGGCGTTAACCAGGACCAGTCGGGATCACTTTACTGGCTGTGTCTAATCTCAACCCAATAGAGCATCTTTGGGATGTGGTGGAACGGGAGCTTCGTGCCCTGGATGTGCATCCCACAAATCTCCATCAACTGCAAGATGCTATCCTATCAATATGGGCCAACATTTCTAAAGAATGCTTTCAGCACCTTGTTGAATCAATGCCACGTAGAATTAAGGCAGTTCTGAAGGCGAAAGGGGGTCAAACACAGTATTAGTATGGTGTTCCTAATAATCCTATATAGGTGAGTGTAATTCAATGTGAGTACGCAAATGTTGAAATTACATAACATGCCTAACCCTATTAGCCTTAATAAATTAACCTGAAGCTAATGCTTACCTGTTCAGGTAACCAACTCCACCTCTAGACCTCAGGCCAGAATCAGTCAATATGCTGCATTCAGTAATTTTCTCTCTGGAAGATCATTAAGCAGTACATGTACCACACTCCCTAATAACTCCATTGCTGATTTATTGTTGTAACTTTTCATAGTCTGGCATCGGCAGTCCTATCTCCACAGTTCTGTGGAGTAAGGTCTGGCTACACCACATATACATTCTGGGATAGGAGCAAAAACAATTCTCTGGGTTGTTCGCATTTCTTTGAACCAATCACAATCGCCCGAGGCAGCGCTGAAGCTCCGAACGCAGCGACGGTGCCTCTGCTAAATAGTCTTTAGAAGAAACATGTTTTGGAGGAACATTTGCACCCCACAAAAGAAAACGCCACATACAATATTAAATGAAGTTAACTGTTCACACAATACAGTGATGTGAGCCATTTAGATTAGCTGATACATGGTTAAACATCATTAACTCTTACCAGTGTATCGCTGTGTGTACTTCCTCCACAGCAATCCCACCAATGGGTCCCAAAACGTCCCAGTTAGAGAGGAAATACCCTAAATATTACAATTGTTCACTGAAAGACGCAAGCGTTATTGCATGATCCAAATTGTGTTCAAAACTTTTTTAGCATGTAGCTTGCTAGCTCAAAGTTGTTTTCCAAAGGTTGAGAATCTCAACACACAGAGAGAGGAAGATGAGGGACATCCACTGCATGTCCATCGCCTTCAGGCAATGATTCTGGAAATGTACTTCCATTGATCCAGACTATGTGTGTGTGTGTGTGTGTGTGTGTGTGTGTGTCTCTCTTGCCACAGATGACCCTGCCGTGGGGAAGCCTCTCCAGTCTGAAGCTGGACTGTCGCTCTCAGAGTGACGATGGGCCCATCATGTGGGTGAGACCGGGCGAACAAATGGTACCCACCGCTGACATGCCCAAGTCTCCATTCAAAAGACGCAGGTACTGTACTGCCCCAGCTGCAAAGGCAACATATGAACACAGTCCCAGATCCACATGATAGAAACGAGTTTAAGTATGCTTGTGAAAGTGTAGCGTTAAAACAACACACGTGCATCCTCCCATCTTTTTGTCCAGGTCCATGAATGAGATCAAAAACCTCCACTACCTGCCGAGGGCCAGTGAACCCAGGGAGGTTCTGTTTGAGGACCGGACTAAGGCCCATGCTGACCATGTAGGCCAGAGCTTTGACTGGCAGAGCACCGCTGCTGTGGGGGTCCTGAAGGCGGTGCACTTCGGAGAATGGTGAGTGTCTATTGTTTACTGATATGCCTTAACCAAAAATGTTGGGACGAAGTCATTAATGTTCGCAACGATGTAATGTGTTGGGAAACGCCAATGCAGTACGTCTGTGTGTTTTTTACGCTTCTTTGTAATGTGTTACAGGAACAACCGGCCTCGGATAACCAAAGATGCGGTGTGTTTCCAGGCAGGGGACTTCAATGAAGTTGTCCAGAGGCTGCAGCTGGATCTGTACGAGCCCCCAGTATCTCAGGTACATTCTCCTTTTAGGATGTGTATGTCAGAGAAGATCTCCTCGGTCCCCAAGAAATTACAAATTCGCATTCGTGTGATGAAGTCAAAATGTAGAAGACTTTCTTCAGGAAAGATGACACGAGTCGCTGGTGTGATGAATCAAGACCTTTCATGTTGCATAAGGGGGAGACTGAAGTTAATGCTTGTGCGTTGGTGTGTGCGTCGATCTCTTTACGAGAGTAACGGGGCTGGTGTGTCTGTGGGGAGTGTGTGGTAGAGAGAGTGAGAGAGTGACGGGTACCGACTCTAGAGTCATAGTGACTCTAGCACAATATGAGGAAAATATGCGATTTTGCAATAACGATATTACCTGATAAATAAACAGACAGGCCTGTTAGAGTGGACTCAGTTCTGCTGTTTCAGTATTCTCCTAAACTACAACAAACTGCTTGATGAAAATAAAACAAATGAAGGGAAATCTTTTCTAACATTATTTAAGGCTTAACAGTTACACTTAAAAGTCCATTTGTTTTTTTTTTACTAATATCCTCTTTGTGAGTGTCTTTGTGATACGTTCAGTTTTTTTTGCCTCATAAAAAGTGAAAAACAGGAATTGCTGTGTCTCTATGATCCTATCCTGTCCAATTCATGGTAGCCTACTCGTGGACATTGCTGTAGTAGGGGGGGCCCACCTTGATAATCCAGCATAAAGGCATCATTTCCTGTCCTGGGCTGGGACACATTCATAAGGTTTGATAAAGAACTTATTGGACTTTAACTTATCACTGCACCTACAATAATGTAGCTGTCCTCAATTTAGGTCATCCTGTACATCTCAGCTGCGGTTTTTTTCCTGCATCCACCGTGTGTGATTGCATGTGTTTATGTGTGTGTGTGTGTGTGTGTGTGTGTGTGTGTGTGTGTGTGTGTGTGAGTCAGTCTCGGGGGAAAGGGAGCAGCAGCTCCGCCCGCTGCAGCGAGCTGACAGCATTGAAACAGCAGCAACTTTCAGCAACTTTATAGTGAAAAAACATTACAGAGTATATTGATGTAAAAATATGGACAGGTTGGCAGGGCGGTCTTTCGCTGTACGTTTTGTTGGTCAATGTGAGATGTTCGAGTCACACACACGTCTCGTCTTCATATCAGAAACACAGAAATGAATTTGACCCGTTCTCACCCTTGACCCTGATTGGTCAGTGGCTGCGTGTGGGACTGCTGGGATTGTCGTGAGTAATGAAAATGCAATAGGGGGCCCCGGCTGTCAATCAATATCTTCCAGCGATTGGTCTGGGCCCGTAAGCAACTGCGTACCCTGCTTAGCGATAGTTGCGCGTCTGAATCACTCAATTCTCATTGGCTACCAGCCAATGTGGCAGGTAGACTGACAGTGTTACCCGCTAATTGCAGAATTCACCCTCATTTGGCCGGTGGTCGAGTGTTAATTTCAGGCCCTGGTCGATATATTGTGCAGCCCCAGTACAAAGATCTAAAATCTCTCTCTGCACAAGTTAATTTCCCACACATCGCATCTTAATTTGGCCATTGTACTACAGATGGCATGTCCTGCTAAACTGTTAAACATGAAACGACTGTGGGTCTCCGTGCAGTGTGTCCAGTGGGTAGACGATGCCAAGCTCAACCAGCTGAGGAGAGAAGGCATCCGTTACGCCCGTGTCCAGCTGTGTGACGACGACATTTACTTCATCCCGCGGAACGTCATCCACCAGTTCAAGACGGTGTCTGCAGTCTGCAGCCTGGCCTGGCACATCCGCCTCCAACAGTACCACCCAGAGGGGAAGGACAGGGAGGAGGAGCAGCGGCCCAGTGATCTCAGCCCCACCTCAGGGCCATTCTCCTTCTCCTCCCCTGCCAGGCCTGACGCCACCGTAACCCCCTGTGCCCGGCCACAGGGAGACAACACCCAAGGGGGCATGGCCAAGACTGACGAACCAGAGTTCCAGAGGCCAGCGACACCTCCCCAGGAGCCTCAGCCGGCCCCTCCACAGCCCACCAAATCTGCTCACTTGCCCCCAAGACACCAGAATCCCCCCCTTTTCTTTGAACCAGTCCACTCTGGATGTACACCTTCAAAAGAGCCCACCCTTCCAAAAGCTTCTGGCCACACAGCGGGGTTCCCAAAATGACACCCCCATATCTCTTTCTATCTCTGCCCACTGCAGAGGAGCATATGGGAAGGAATCGTCAATTAAAACTGACATCTGAGTCAATCAGGTTTTTTTTTTTGTATCTTTAAATGTTGATAAAATGTTCCCGTATGTTTTTCAGCCAAAGGGACTTAATGGGACTATGTAATTAATTTTGTTCTTTTTTCTTTTTTTTTTGATAGCACCTGAACTCTCTATTGTCTCATTCAGGTGTGTATCATGTGAAAAAACTATTCATTTTAGACTAATAATACGAGTTGTCACACTAAAGCTTGATATATGGTTCTGTGTTGAATCTACGCTGTACGGTAGTTACATGTATTTACTGCCCCTCCCCACCACCACCACCACCACCCACCACCCACCCACCCTTTCAATTCTTTAGCTATCTTGTCAAGAAAGCCTAAAAATGCCCAAAAAATAATATTTTAAGAAAAGAAAAACACAGGGTAGTCACTTTGTTTCTCTGTCTCCACCGCTGGAGTCGATACTCGCTCCGAAGCTAATCCCTGTCACTCTTTCTCTCGCTTTTCCACACACACACACACACACACCGGCTCTGCTATTCTTTTAAAGATGTCTGCTAGAACAACGCAGACACACTAGCGTGAATATGCTACACTAGGAGTGTAACTATATATCAAGCTTTACTGTAAGAGACCCATTTTAATGTATTTTCAAGGCTCCGCTGTTTCTTTAGTTATGTCATCTGTGGCAGTTAGAATGATTGTTTACATATATAATATATGACTACTCTGGAAGCATGATATTTACTGTTCTATTCATTTCAGTGACAGGGGCATGTAGACGAACCTTACCCAGAAGATACAGTCTACTTAGTTTTATAGATTGAGGACGTTGTCTTTTGTCCGTAACGTTGGGCCTTTGTCATTTAAAGAAACAAAAAAGCTCCAAATTAATATTAAATTTCCTCGATTGGTTACAGCCAGATAAAAAACAACATTGGTTTGAAACTAGGGAGCTTAAAATGATCTAGTTAAGCTAAAATATATATATAATAATATTATTATTATATTATAATAATATAAAAATGTGTCAGCTTTATAAGTTGTTTATACGCTTCCCTTTTTCTTACTGTTGATATCGTATTTGATTATTTATTTTTCTTAAGACTGAGCAGAACATGTGAACACAGGTTCATAACCGGTGATGAATATTTAAGACTATTATCTTAATATACGAGCGCCTCCAAATGACAAAGGAATTATGGCTATTGCACTAATGCAATAATGGTTTCAATCTTTTCTTCATGTGTGGAGTATGTCTTCAAAATGCTGTGTGTAAATATGATGATGTTACAGCTGGGAATATGTGAATGCTGTTGCTGCACTCAAGTCATTTTCTCGTTGGACTTGACATCATTCTCACCTTTGGTTTTAGCTGGTGATGTCTCTATGATGGGTGACGAAGGCGTCGTTGTAGTGGGTTATTGTGGTTGTATGTGAGTGTGATGGTGTCATACTGCAAATTCCTGTTTCTTTCTCATAGTTGCAGCAAAGTCCGAAATAAAGACGAGGCCTACAAAATGATCCAAGACTGAAGCGTTCTGCAGTGTGACAGATGTCAGTGAATTCCACTTTCCTTTCCAAGTGATCTGAAGAAAATATCTTCTAACTTCCTGTTGAACATGGTCGCCAGAGGTTTCTGATCAGAGATGTACAGTTCATCTCAACCTCCCAGAGGCCTTTGTTCTGTAATTCTGTAAGGAAGTGATACTGCCTTTGCTTTACCATGGCACTGACCACATCTCTGTGCCTTGTTCTGTATATGGTTTGCCTCATTTAATACAGCGAGGTTTATTATAGAGTAGAATGGTTAGAGCTGGGTATCGTTAAAAACCAATTCCAGAACCGATACCAATACCGTGACTTGATACTAGTTCCTGAACTTTTTTTGATAACATTTTAACAAAGAAATGACAACATTTAACATTACGGCACAAATCTTTTTCTTCATTTTTTTAGCCCCTACTAGCTGTCTCAGTGTAATCTCCCATTGCCAGACCTTCCTCCACAGCACTGAGGGGGAGGGTCTGGCTAGTCCACGCAGCTTTCCATGATGGGAGAGAAACATGCTCTGGTTTATTGTTACATTGTAGTTATTATATGTCTTTAAACCCATCACAATTGTAATGGGCCTGCCTATGGCCCCCCTGTGGCTAGAAATGGTGACAGGTGTAAACCGAGCCCTGGGTATCCTGCTCTGCCTATGAGAAAATGAAAGCTCAGATGGGCCGATCTGGAATCTTGCCCCTTATGAGGTCATAAGGGGAAAGGTTACCCCCCTTTTCTCTGCTTTTCCCCCCCGGAGAATTTGGCCCACCCATGAGAAAGAGAGACATCATGGCTTTCAAACAAGCAAAGTGTAATTCTGCTGAATTGAGGCTGAATTTTGGGAAAGAGACTTCAGATACAGTATTAGGGGACCACTAAGGTCTATATAAAAGAGACTTCAGATACAGTATTAGGGGACCACTAAGGTCTATATAAAACAGACTTCAGATACAGTATTAGGGGACCACTAAGGTCTATATGAAAACATCCAAAGAGCACCATGGACCTTTAATGTTTGTACCGAGGCATTTTAATCTTTTTTTATTTTTTATTTTTTTGTTAGTATCCTGGATGATAAGTTACAGACAGTAGAGATCCGGTACCAACATGTCTCAGGCTTAAAAAGGAAAATAGGACAACGACAATGCATAAACTTTCTATATTTTTTTAATAAATACTTTTGTGTGTAACACGGTCTAACTGTACAGTTCCATCATATTCAAATTCAGTATACATCACATTTACGGAGACATCCACTTGAAGATGTTGATAATTTAAAAGACAATGGTTTTAAAATCATTTTAAAAGCTACAGTTGGTTGAGGGGGCACCCATATATAGAGGTTTACTCCTCGACGCAGCGGGCCCGGGGTTCGACTCCAACCTGCGGCCCTTTGCTGCACGTCATTCCCCCCCCCTCTCTCTCTGCCCTTTCAAATCTTCAGCTGTCCTGTCAAATGAAGGCCTAAAAATGCCCAAAAAATATTCTTAATAAAAATAAAACTACAGATGGATGTGTGAATTACGTCAAAGAAACCAATCTAAATGACACATGATACACTGAATCATCTTTAGTTTGATGTCTTTATAATAGAAAAAGTGGTGTGCTGGGTGCAATGTTATACCCGTTTTCTTATTTCATGCCAAAAGCACAAAGGCACGCGAACGCTAACTATATTCCTCATACACCAAGTTTAACAGCGACGCTTCAAGCATTCAAACAAAGAGTGTAAAACGTTTCACTGAGTGCAGACTGACCACAACTTCCAAGAAATTATTCCAGAGGCGGACATTTCCATTAACCATTGAGGTCATTGGTCCAAGTGGCTGTGAACCGATCAATAATCCCAAATCACAACTTATATATTGTACAAAATGCATCAGAGCTGGTAACAAGGCACTTCCTGTTCTCTGCTGAGGGTGCTACTGTGCTGTGCGAGACAAAGAGAAGCAGCCCTCCACTGTATGTGATAGTCCTAATAAACTCCCTTTAGCTATGCAACGCATTATGTTGATCATCATTCTGTTTTTTTAATTTAGAGAGCGGTGACCCTCTTAATATTAAACCCAGGTCTCTGGGTAACTCCTGGGCCCTTTTGGCTTTCCAAAACGGTTCCCAAATCCTGTGGAAGATGAAGATGGTGTCATAAGAATCAGAATCAGAAAGGGATTTTTCTTACAAGGAATTTGCCGTGTTTGTTGGTGCATACATAAGCATATTAAACAGTAAAGGTGCTGTAGGTAGGATTGTGAAGATCCAGGACTTAACCAAAAAAATTTAACATTGACAACTTCTCAGTCCCTCCCCCCCACTAAAGCCCAAAACAGTCTCCTAACCCCCTCCACCCACAAGGGAGAGCTGTGCACGATAGAGCGCGTGTAAAGAGGGGGGAAGGGGAGGAAACCTATCTGCAGCTCATGGGCGGGGAAGGTGGAGGGGAGACCTCCCCCCGATAAACAGGGAGCACTACAGGCTGTAGGTGGTGCCAGAGGAGCTGGATTTCTTTTAAATGACCTGCTTCATGTAGTTCTACTCGAACATGGGTCAACATCAGCAAATAAGACAGAAAGTTACTTTTATAAGTCTTACCTACAGCACCTTTAATATGACATAAACAAACAATAAATACAGAAACACATATTTACAAATGACTGTTTAACATTAAGAAAGAAAAAAGAGGCTGTATGGATTAGTGCAGTGTGTGCAAAATGTTGAGGGATGATGCAAAAGTTCAGGATATATAGAATGTGCAGATGACAGGTATAATATATGTAACATTATACAATATGAATGTCATGTTGACGTAGATGCAGGCCTACCAAATTTGAACACAGATGATGAGGCACCATTGGATGTAGGCGGTGTTTCAGGTTTAGTGGGAG
This sequence comes from Percina caprodes, assembly GCA_013375575.1. Classification (NCBI taxonomy): domain Eukaryota; kingdom Metazoa; phylum Chordata; class Actinopteri; order Perciformes; family Percidae; genus Percina; species Percina caprodes. The sequence continues at coordinate 106,204 of JABXJD010000307.1, forward strand.
GCAGTGGAGGGGCAGTTTTGGCTAAAAATACAGTTTATAAACATGTTAGTGTTACTTTTCTATTAAATATCAGTGCATTTATTGAGCTAAAATGTAAATGAGCATCACTCACGTCTTTGTTTGTGTCTAAAGAACTTCAGACTCTGGACAAAAGAAACAGAAACAGATTTGGTTGGCTTTTTTTTTTTTTTTTTTAAATCTTCCTTTTTAACATTGGTTAAAGTTGTGTGTGGCTCTTGTGTTACCTTTGTTCGCAACATGCCCTTCTCGTTGCTTTTGTCTGATTTGATTGCTGATGTCTCGGTGTTCGTGTTCGTGGAGAGCCTGTGGTTCACCTCATGCTGTCCCACTTGTTCTGATAAACACAGATACAGATAGGAAATGAAAATAGGTGGTAATAATTAAAACTGCTTTCGCACCATAAATGGATGCAGAAAAGGTTGAATGTTGAACCCAAAGTTACGCCCTCGGCTTATAGTCCAGGCAAAGCAATTCATTTTGGAGCCAAAACCAAAAACTAATTGTAAAAGAATTTTTTTGCAGCTTAGATCATTTCTATGAGGTGTCCAGAACAATATACTAAACGTCAGAAGAAATCCTAGTTGAGGAAATATGTTTAATTCTCAATCAATTAGTCCGAGATTTGTGCCAATAAGGCCAGACAACAATACACCGCAATGGGGCTATTTTTTTCCTTTACTCCTATCAAAATGAAACTTTATATGATGAAAGTACCCATGAAAAGTAAACATTTTTGTATTGCAAGTTTCTTTGAAAATGCTATAGTGCTATACACTAATCAAATATGCCCAAAATACACCCAAATAGGCTTCATTTTCCTTTACTCCTACCACAATAAAACTTTACACAATGAAAGTCTACATGAAAATTTTTTTTGTATTACAAGTTTCTTTTTAAATGAATTTGAATATGCACATGAGCTCCACACTTATTGAATTTGTCCTAATTTGCATAGGCAGACACACCATTCATATGTATGACAAATACTGTACATCGGCCCACTCTTCACCCAATCATCCTACTGCCAATGGGTGCTGGCAATGCTGCTTTTAGACTGGCCTCTAACCTGAAAATGACAAGGTAGGAACAATTCTTTCAGCAGACTAATTCTTTTACAATTAGTCTGCCGTAAAATGCTACTTTGCCATGCTACATACAATTATTACCTGTTTTAATCGACTCTTATTGGGGATCACTACGGCCTTAGATGTGTGATGTTTGTGGTTGGACACTTTTTACGTGATTCTTTCTGGTTTTTATTTAAATGTGTAAATGTGTGTCTCATAATACCTGTGTGTGTGTGACAGAGGCTACTGTATAGTGTGCAGCCCCTCTAATGTCTGAACACACTCACCACTTCCTCCTCCAGCCACGACCACAGGAAGTGGAGCGAGCTGCCGAACTGCAGTAAGGGGCTCTGCAGTGGAAACACAGTGATGAATCAACTAGCAGTACTCCCTCACATAGACACAATCTTTTAGATTTATTATGAACAAGACGACAACAAACCTGGCACATTTGTATTCAAGCTTGCATCTCTTTTTTTTTTTTCAGGGGAGGGGTGTACAGAAGGTACTTCCAAATACTAACTTGAACCAGCATGCTGTTGTACAGTATGTACCGGCGGTGGAAGAAGTATTTAGGTCCTTTACTTAAGTAAAATTGCAACCATCCTACTGTAAAAATACTAAGTAAAAGTCCTGCATTGAAAATGCAACTTTAGTAAAAGTATGTGTGTATCATCAGGAAAATGTACTTAAAGTATTAAAAATGAAAGTACTCAATGGAGAAAACCCCTCACATTTTAGAAACTGGAAACGATCTAAATGTCAATCCGCCAAGTGTTTAATGGTCTAATCATTTCAGCTGGACTTATAGGCCATTCTGTTGATGGGTAGTTTAATTTATAATTATTTTGTGTAATGTGTAAACTGTAATGTGCTTTGTTTGCAAAAATCTTAATTTGTAAAGTAGCTATTAACTTAAGATGGCAGATTAATGCAGTGGAGTAAAAAGTCCATTATTTCTCTCTGAAACGTAGCGGAGTAGGAGTAGAAAGTGGCATGAAAAGAGAACAAGTACAAATTTGAGATACTCATACTTTACTTAAGTAAAGTACTTGAGTACATGTACTTGGTTACATCCCACCACTATAGAGTATGTATGTACTCAACAAAAACAATGCAACCTTACAAAATGGAATAAACAGGTCATCCACAAAATATTTGGCCTCTGACCCTAAACTGTCAAAAAATCCCCGGAAAAGACAAACACTAAACATGTATTGATACGTCAAGCATTATCTGTTCAGCCAAAGCTTGATAGAACTAACTCCTCCAATATTTTGTTGTCTACAAAATATTAAAAACACAAATTGAGGCCCATTGTTGCACTGATATAGACATGAGCGCTGTGGTCTAAAATAGATTGAAACCCCACATCCACCGTCCTGCTGCGTAACACGTAACAGTCCCCAACAAATACACATTTTTTTATACAAATTGGAATTTATGTAGCCTTTTTTTCTGTCTCTCTCTCTCTTTTAGCTTTTTTTTTCTGTAATGATCCTGCTCCAGTATCAGCCATGACTACAACAGATAACTTGCCACCTTTTACCTGACAGGATACAATAACACAGGCTTTTCCGGTGTTCCAATGAAATCTGTGACCTGTCAAAATGTGGGCTCTGTAGCGCTGTCTACCTGCCCGAAAAATCATTCAGTGGACGCGGGCAAAGGCTTTATTAAAAACGATATAAAAATAGTGTTCTTTCAAAGTCACGTTTGCTGCTACGAGTCATTTATGATCATCAGATGTCAAAATTCCTCACAGTACTACTTTAAATGAAAGCTTGTTTTCATGACTCTAATCTTCAGTAGGAACCAATGGGCTTGGGCTCAGTGCCACGCAGACCGGCTGGGGAAAGTATTAAGATATGGACTATATATGTATATGAGAAATATAGAATATTGCTATCCCCCATACTTTAACTGCCATGTCGAGTAGAATGAAAGCAAAAGAGTAAGTAAAATTTGCTTACCTTGTCTGGAACTTTTGGCTCGAACGCTCTGAGGGGGGACATTTGAAAGAAAAAAACGTTAATGGCCTATAAAATGGAAACTTACCAAGTTAATCCCTGAATGGAAAAGCACTGAGATTAGTATAGGAAAATGAGTCAGTAAGTGTCACTTGTTTGTGTGCGCTGACAACACACTGTAACCCCCGGTTTTATGACTTATCATAATGTCATCATTTATTACCTTGCTCCTGCTCATTACAACATGGAGGAAATTCTTTGGCTGAGCGGTGCCGTCCCACTCAGACGAGAAGCCTACCCTCGGTAAGTGCGGTGTTCTTTCTAACGGCTGCGGGCAGATGGCGGCTTTCTCCTGAACTGTTGGGGGGAAAAAAACACTTCACTTAGACCAGGCGTCTTTACTGCATTTTAGGCTAAGGACCTCTTAGCTGGAGGAGAGCCGGAGCAGTGACACACACACACACACACACTTACAGTATATTGTACTGACTTCAAAATAAGCCACCTTACAATAATGTGCAGGGGGGCCTAAGGCCTTTCCACATTTTTAGGTTACGTTTTGTATGGTGCTATCAAACTACTAAAATGTGTTTTGACATATTCATATAAATGTACAGTATATGGTTTAATGTTAAACATAGATGTGAATTTTAAATTTTGTACGTCTACATCTGGGTATGTATCTTGGTTGTGGCTTTTATTTACAGGTTTCTACCACATCCTCACATGTGTTTTTGTATTTCTTCAATATAATTAGTTTTTTTTTTATTATTCTGTGAAACAAATAAAATAAGCTAAGCTACTTAACTGTATTTGGATGGCTTAAGGCTAGCATCAAAGCCTAGCCTAGCACAAATAAGCTGCTTCATCTTTGCAAATATTAGGTTGGATTTATTTAAAAAAAAAAAAAAAAAAAAGCTCAAACAACAATTTGGTGACCAAATTGTGTGTCTCTTGTAAGAAAGCAGTGGTTGACTCACTTTGTTGGTCTGTGATGAGGATGAAGGACTCTGGGGTTCTGTCAGGAAGGGGAGGAGTCAGGCTCTCCTCAGCTGCACAACCAAAGATAATCAACCAATATTAATTTCTTATCTTTTCATGTGTGGGTGCACGTTATGATTTTACACATTTACAGATATTTAGACGGGAATTTCCGCTTACCATGAGGAAGCAGCGGAGGAGTCAGCGGGTCCAGAGGGAGGTTTGGAGTTGTATATGTATATGATGCAAACTCAGGATGTGGTTCTGGTACTGGAGGAACCCCAAGAAAATACAATACTACTGAAATGACCACACACACACACGTAATATTTCATAACAACCAGCAGAAAGTGTGATATATTGAGACTATCATAACAAGTTTAAAAAAGTCAACTTAAAAGTTACAACAACTTTAACTGATTTGTCATATAGCTACATATCACAATCTGTCACATTGTCAGCTGACTTAATTATTAGCCAGTGCACATACATATTAGCCTTATTAGAAATATCTTACCTGTGATGGTCATTTTTGCTTTCAGACTCTACAAGAAAGAGAAGGATGTTGTTACATAACTGACATAATATTTATAATGCTCTAACTGTCTGATATTGAAGTATTTTTATACAGAATGAAAAAAAAAAAAACAGTACCATTGTAAATTTCAGGATAGTTTTTTATATATTTTTTTTAATTTAAAGTTTCTAGTTCAAATGACACATATCGTCCACATGTTTAATTTACCAGAGATGTTGACTTCATTATGTGGTCAAATAATGTGTATATGCGTTAGAGCTGCAAAGATGAATGGATTAATCAATTAGTTGTCAACTATTAAATTAATTGCCAACTATTTTGATAGTCGATTAATCGGTTTGAGTCACTTTTTATGGAAAAAGAAAAAGTAATTATCTGATTTCTGCGTCTTGAATGGGACTATTTTCTAGTTTTGTCTTTGACATTAAACTGAATATCTTTGAGTTGTGGACAAAGCAAGACACCTGAGGACATCGTCTTGGGCTTTGGAAGACAGTGATCCACAGATTCTACCGTATTCGGACATTTTATACGCCAAACAACTAATCAAGTCATAAAGAAAAAGAAAATGATTGTTAGTTGCAGCCCTAATACCCATAATCCATCCAGTGGTCCGCCTGTGCCCGTGCCCCTCGCTGCGCCCATTAATCCGATCCATTAATGGGATTATTAATATTTATTATCTTGTTTTACACCATGAATTGCTTGCCTCTGGATTTGAACATGATGATACACATACCATCTGTTTTATGCATGCTACTAACAGTGTAGTTTTATTCTACGATGTGTTTAAAATGTTTTATTATTATTTATTTATTTATTATCGTGTGGCACTTTTTATCTTCATAGCACTTTTGTACCAAAGCACTTATCTACTAATTTTAATGGTATGTGTACTTTTTATCCTTAGGGGTAAGTAATTTAAATAGTATTTTATTACTTTTAAATGTTGTTTCAAAAGTAATTTATGTCAAATAATGATTTTAATATATTTTAATATATTTAAATAGAATTTCTTTTAGACTGGACACCGGGCATTTTATTTATCTACATAACTCTTACTCTCTTTCTATATATTTTATTTATTTGATTATTTTATCTTTAAAATCCCCCCCCCTTTCTTTTCTCTATGTACAGTGTATATATATATTTGAATTATTGTAATTTTATTTATTATAATTATGTGGTAGTGTCTCGGGGAGAGGAGCCGGAGCAGGAGTGGAGGAGACCTTTTATTTAAAGTTTTATTTTCCCGCTGTCCGTCCTGTCCTGTGGTTCTTTGGCCCTGTTCTGAACATTTGTCCTTCTTTTAAACAGCTTTTTAGAACCGAGCCAGGTTTTTTAAGGAGGTTTTAAGTGTTCTATTCACACCGGTGGTCCCCTTGTGCCCGTGCCCCTCGCAGCGCCCATCCAGGGCCCTACGTTTCCACCCTAACCTAACCATTGCCTTATCCTAAAACACCGATTAACCACATTAACCTGTGAAGAGACTTTATGCTTACCTTACTCCTCAACCAAGGTTTGGTCTCACTGGGCTGACTATCCCCGGACCATTCTGAAGACATTCCTATTCTGTTCCTGTTCACTGCCAGCGTGACCGCTGACTTCTGCTCCACGGGAGCTGATAAACAAACAAGAATAATCAATATGATAATGATAATGATAGATAGATAGATAGATAGATAGATAGATAGATAGATAGATAGATAGATAGATAGATAGATAGATAGATAGATAGATAGATAGATAGATAGAGTAACTACTTTTTTTAATTACATTTTAAGTCAAACCAATAATTAAGAATCCTTTTTTTTTGTTTATGGTTGTCCTCGGGTCAAGTTGACATGTTTCCTATATCAATGTTCTTTTTAACTACCCAATTGTCATTACCCAAAATAACATGATTGATTACACAACGCTATTTGGGGTGATTTTGATGATTTGGTAATTTTGGGGCATCTTATTCAGTTTTATAGCATTTGAAAAAAAGTTAAGTGTTTTTGAAATAGTATTGAGTATAAGTTGATATATTCCAGTCTGTGATTATTCATCAACATACATTCCTTTAATTGTAGTCCAAATAATTCCTAATTTCTGCTTTTCTAACTCAAACATTAGGTATAATTTACTATGAATGAGGTTTATTGACCATAAATTCCACTAAAGTTAATAAGGTAGTGTTACGTAGTGAAAAAGCATCAAAAGTGTTGAAAAAAAAGGGACAAAAACATAAGAAAAAGTCAAAAACATTGATAAAAAGCGTGATTTTCAATTTTGACGGGAAGAAAACACAAGGGTTAAGAGATTATGATTTATGATAATATGAAGTCACCTTGATCCAGTGCTAACTCAAATGATTCTGGGGTTCTCTCGGGAAGTGGGGGGACAGGTGACGGGGGATTGCCTGGCAATATATGGAAAAACATATAGTTTTTTTTATGAATATTGTGTGACTTTTGCCACACTTTCCACAACAAAACGACACACCCTTTAAAATACATTGAAAAGAAACAGCACTGGTATTAGCCATCAGCAGATGTGGGATTAAAAGAAAACATTCAGCATGCTATAACAAGTATTTAAGAGTTTTAGAACTTATTTTCTCACCTCCCAACTCCAGGACAGCCTCGGCAGCAGCGTTGGGTGGAATGATAACCAGTAACCCCTCATAAGGATCTGAGGGCTCTGAAAGATAAAAGCATACGTAGCTGGAGGTTGAAAGTCTGAAGGGGTACGGGACCGTACAATCATTGGAAAACCCTGCTCTGATGTCTGGGTTATATAAGCAAACAGCACGATTTCTACAACAGGGAAGCCATATGTGCTTGCTTCAACGTATTTCAGTATAATTGGAGTAAGCCTCCTAGAAACTAATGGTTTATGTTTATCTACACTGAGAACACCAACCTGCATCCACAGCCATTATAAAGGATTCGGGGGTTCGTTGAGGTAAGGGCGGAGGTGCCTCCTCATCCACATGAACTTCAGTACCTACGAAATCGGTCACATCGGTTAATGAAAACATTCGACAAAATGGCATCCCGCTGCCCTGTTGTCTGAGTTGTTTAAGACTAACACGTGCACCAATATGATTATTTACCTGAGGCGGGAGAGTTAAGCTCCAGAGTCTGGTCATTTAGAAACAATGAGGGCGTGCAAAAGATGGCGCTATCCGTCCATTGTTTGGCGTCTTCAGTAGAGTCCACTGAGGCCTCCTCTGATGGAGGGGAGCTCATTGGAGTATCAAAGTAGGGGTCCTCTACCATCTGACAAATGGCTGCTGTCACAGCTGGAGAAGGTGGAATTTTCAGTGACGGTATGCCATCGGGATCCTGTATCTTCTCCGCTACTAGAGAGGCTCTGTGGCTGGTATGCAGCAGTTTAGGTGAAGTCCTGGGTCCGTCCTGCAGGTTCTGGGCGGTGGCCAGAGCCTCAGGAAGGGTCTGGCGTAGATACCATTGCTCCTGGTCCCCGTGCATGTCCTTTGCTCTGAAGTCTATTTGATTTTCTAAAGGCAAGGGAGTGTGGTACTGAGGAAAAACATCCCTTTCTTCATCAAACACGGGCTGCAAATCCAACTCCTCGCTCAGGTCAGAGAGCTCGCTTTCAGTGTCAGGCGTGATAGCGACCGCGTCCGTTGCCACCTGTGCAGTTCAGCAGGGTGGAGTGTGAGTCACAACAGCTTTTTCATAAATGACAGTAAATCAGCATGTGAATGCATTAATGCTCTGAAAATGTGCAGACCTGTGTTTTAGGGGTTTCGCGGAACGGTCGACTATTCGAATATTGTTGCATCATTGGAGAATATTTGTTTATCTGTGTTTTTTACATGGTGCAGGGAGGAAGTAATGGCAATGTATCAGATATGCATGTTATTACATCAGATATGTAGCAGTGGGCGGTTTGGGTAAACAAGCCATAGTTGTTCTGTGTGACTGCAATGCAAGGCGCTGGTAACGCCGTGCAGTGCCCTGCTATGCCTTGAACTACTACAAACTATTTTTAGTCACTGTTCCATTATCTTTTATTGTGACTGTTATTGCCACTCTTCATTTCAACACCAACCAGCCCGTCAGACACCCCCCTACCAAGAGCCTGGGTCTGTCCCAGGTTTCTTTCCAAAAGGAAGTTTTTCCTCGCCACTGTTGCACTGTTGCTTGCTCTGGAGGGAACTACTAGAACTGTTGGGTCCTTGTAAATTATGTAAAGTGTCTCGAGATTACTCTTGTTATGAATTGATACTATAAATAAAATTAAATTGAATTGAATTAAAGCAGTGGACATTTTCTTGAATGCTAACCAGGAGTGCAAAATAAGGATATTAAATAAATACTGTAGCAACAGTGAGTAACTGTCAGTTTATCATTTTCTGTTTACACTAGCCATCTGAGGAAAATGTGTTACTAATCTGTGTCCTTATGACAGCTCACATGTGTGTGTTTAGTTGATCACTACTAAACTAGACTACTTGTTAATGCCCAGTATGTTTGGTATCATGGTGTGTGCAATATTATGCAGTATGCTAATGTGGAGGCTCTTACAGCTGAATAAATCACAAATTTGTTGTGTGTTTAGCTTTAAGTAAAGCAGTGGCCTAACTGACTCAACCTTCATCTTTCATCTGTCTGCAAATTTGATGATTTTCCACTCCGATCACGTGACTGCAGTCTATATTAGTGCTACAGTGAAACCACAAGCAAACATGCCATAGCTGTTGTTTCTGCTCTGCTGATTGTGATGATAGTGGTACGTGTGAATGAGTGTTGGTAGAACATTAAACATTTCCATTGTTTCTAAAACTCTATGGCTCATTCACAAGGCTGTGTTCCTGGTTGCTCACCTCATTCCTGTACGTCTGGGCATCCATGGACTGCAGATACCTCTCAAACAGCAACTTGATGGTTCTGTACACCAGCTCATATTGTTCCTGAGGGTTAAACAACAAAAACCTGCTCTGTTATGTGACACAACCCTGGGGCATGACGCACAATCACAAATCAACTAAAGATCTTTGATAGAAAGAAGCAACTGACGTGAAGAATTGCTTGAAATGTGGCTCTGCTCGTTGGAAGATTGGATACACTTGATGCTTTGTTAGTTTAAAAAAAAAGAAACTACCTTGGTTTGAACCACCGAGGGCCTCTGGGTTCTCATGTTTTGAACTAAGTCATAGATGCAAAAATCTGGACCGATCATCTAAAAACAAGCACACAAACAGCACAATGCATCTCGAATCTTTGCTGTTAAATGACTTTACATAGATAATGTGCATGTTCAAGTATTGAGGCAGGAATGTCTCTACCTGTTTCTTCAGGAGGTTCCAGGTATAGTCAATGACACACAGGACTCCGGTTCTACCACAGCCAGCACTACATTCACAGCAGCGGAAAAAAAACACATTTTAACCACTCAGACATTTACTCAAAGTATTATTGGTCGTAGAAGAGTTGAAGAAGACATGAGCCATTATGTTATTTGCATACAATTTCAAACAGTGTGTACAAAATGATCTTTATATTTTTGAATTGTTTTTCATTGTCTGAACCGCCCCCATCCAGTACTTTAATTAAAACAATAGTAAATAAACTATGTTTATGCTGTAGGCTTTGACTCTAAACTTGAAATTATTTAGTATGGGTTAGCTGAGAAATCATTTGTAGATAATAGGTGAATTTTCTCATTTGTAATATTGTACATATATGACGACCCTACTAGTAGTCAGCAGGGTATGTTTGGTAAATTGGTTGATTGTGGGATGGGCTAGTTATCGGTGCCTCTATACGGTTTCCTAGCAGTATGGTGGAGTACCATCAATAAACCTGTGTTACTGCGACAGACAGGAGTGTAAAGTGGAATAATGTGAGTGGTTTGTGATATTCTGTCATTTTCCTGTGAGTGTTGAGGAACACAATAAGATTTAGTCTTTAAAGGCTGTCTGGTGGTGATATCACCCAGACTTGGGGTGATTTCCTGATATGTAGGTTGGATCTGCCACTGACTCAACATTCCATTTCTGACACATCATCGTACCAAAGGTGTGGGCATGTCATGGTGCGGCACCCTTTCAGATCATATGTATTCATATTAATAGTTACTTAATGTATATGGCAAAGTTAAGTAATTAGTCATCAAAACAAAAGGTACCACAAAAAGAAAGCCAAACGATCTGTTGCATTATAGTGTGTGCTTCAATATACTTTGTATGTATTTATGTGGAAAGGTTCAAGTAACTAATTTAAATGATTTGTAACAGCCAAGTCATCCATATTTGCAAAATCCATTTCTGTTGTTAACCTGCTAAACAAAGTATTGCGTATGTTTCCAATAAAAAGGACAGCAGAAAACCCAATTAAACTTTTTCTATATCATTGACATGGCACATTGAACTAATCCTTCCTATCAAGTAGCCAATTCCAAAAACTGATGATCTAAGTGTACGTTTCACTAAAAAGGTAGATGTGAGTTTTAAGTCAGCCAAAGTATAAGTGTTGGAAAAACGTGGGTGAAATGCCCACACTACATTTGAAAGAATAGTGGGTCGTTGGCTACCCGCCTACACACATTTCCTGTCTCAAAGAAAAAATGAGGAGGTGCATGCCTAACCTCTAATGTCTAAAAAAGGGACATATACATGCGGCCCACAGGCAATGTGTTCCTCTACTAAGTACTCAGTTAGGACCAAACGTGTCACTCTTCAGTGTGATCACTGCTTGCTTGCCTGCAACAACAAAAAAGCCCCATCCATTAGGAATTATAATAATAATCATTATGAACATTATTTGTATCTCAATTGCCATACAATACGTAAGATGCACTGCTTCACATAAAATTGCATTAAAAAAGGTTCTTAAAAGTTAAGCAGACTAAAAGTTTTATGGGCTTAAAAATAGCCCATAAAAAACGAATGAATATATACTTTATACTTTATTAATCCCACAAGGGGAAATTTCAATTTACACTCTGTTGTTATTACACACTTTTTATACACACAGGCCTGAATTACACACACATGCTCAGGTCCTATACATGCACTAATGGAGAGATGTCAGAGTGAGGGGGCTGCCCATGGAAAGGCTTCCCGAGCAGTTAGGGGTTTGGTGCCTTGCTCAAGAGCACCTTGGCAGTGGCCAAGAGGTGAACTGGCACCTCTCCAGCTACCAGTCCACCACCAGACTTTGGTCCGAACGGGGACTTGAACCAGCGACCCATTACAACAAAGATGTGTGTTAAAAGTTTTTAATGGAAATTTACAGAAGTTGTCAAATATTTATTTGAGGCTATTCCTCAGTTTTGTGAGAAATGGCTGCCTCTCTATACTTCTTAGCAGTATATAAACACTCCAGTTAGTCAGTATTGGGGGTGGGGGGTGCTAAACCATTCAGAGCCTTGTAAACTATTTTTTTAAACAGATTCTAAAGTAAACAGGAAGCCAGTGAAAAGATTCTACCATGGCTGTGATGTGTATTTTATTTGTTTTGGCTAAGACTCTGGCAGCTGCATTTTGCACAAGCTGAAGTCTTCTCACTGATTACTTGGGTAGTCCAGTTAAAGGAGCACTTCAACATTCAAGATGAAAGAACCAAATAAGGAATTAATGTATTTGCAACATGAAGTGTAAGATATGGTCTACTTTTTCAATATTTCTAAGGTTGAAAAATATGAAGACCTTCTTACATTTAAGTCGAAATCCATAATGATACCAAGCTTTTTGCCTCTGAACCGAGAGTTCCAATACTGTTTAAGCAGTCAAACAATTTAGACTGTTGGGGTTGTGATTAAATATTGTCCGCTTAGCTATACAGTGGCGCTCATAAATTTATGAACCCATGCTAAAAGAAATTCTAAAAAACTAAAAATCTGAAATATTCAACCATTAAGGATACAAATTTTCTTTGTGAATGAATCAATGTTCAATCATTGTTCTTCCTTAAAATACAAGAGGCATAAGTATACACACCCCTATGAAATTCCCATAGAGGCAGGCAGATTTGTATTTTTAAAGGCCAGTTATTTCATGGATCCAGGATACTATTTTCCGAGTTCCCTTGGCCTTTGGAATTAAAATAGCCCCACATCCTCACATGCCTTTCACCATAACAATAATAAACAGAATAAATTATTATAAATTTATTATTATGAATTATACCCAGAGATTGGCATGGTTTTATTTCAATTAGCCTAATAGCTTATTTTATGGAAAGCACCCCATGCCAATCTCTATGTATGGTGAAGGGTATGTGATGATATGGGGGTATTTTAATTCCAAAGGCCAAGAGAACTTTATCAGGATGCATAGTATCCATGCATGATTCATAACTTAATGCCTTAATTTGAAAAATTAGGAAAAATCTAACCTTTAAGGACACCAATTTTCTTTCTGAATGAATAATTAATGAATAATAAATAAACAATCTTCTTTAAAATACAGGGGGCATGAGTATACACCCCCCCTATGTTAAATTCCCATAGAGGCAGGCAGATTTTTATTTTTAAAGGCCAGTTATTTCATGGATCAGGATACTATGCATCCTGATAAAGTATATATATATATATAACCATAGAAAAGCCTGACCTGCAGTGGATGCAAAAGGGGACATCATCAAGGGGTTGATAGGAACGCATCTCATGCAACATGTCCAGGATGGGAGGGATGGAGTCTGGTACACCGTGATCTGGCCAGTTTAAATAGTGCAGCTGTTTCAAAGTTCGGCTACACTGGAACAAATAAAAGCATTGAAGACAATAAAGCCTCTTTTTAAGAGCACATTTAATAACAAGGTCTTACCAGTTCAAGACAAACACATTTACCTTGCTTTTTGCTAGTGTATCATTGTGAAAGCTAAAAAGTTACGTAAATCAAATGAGTTTAGTAGACACAAGATGTTATATGGGACCACATGTTTGGAGATGTCAACAACTGCTCTAGTCTGCAAAAAACATGTAACCTGATCATCTCTTGCTTGTTTTAGGAGAATTTTACCATGACATTTGTTCTCACAGTCGGGGTACTTTATGAACGCTACTTACGTTGCGATAAGTCAGCCTTAAAGTCCTTGTAAGATAATCTCCTTTATTTTCCTCAGAATCCTGTAAACCAAAAAAAACATGGCAGTGCATCCTTAAGGTGAGTACTTATTATTGATGTTTGACAAAAATGGGTAATGTGAATTTTTGTTGTATTGGATTAGCAATAGGGATATAATGATGCATTGTAAACCGGGTAAAAGCCATATAAATGCATTAAGATTGCAACCAGTTAATATAAAAATGAATCACGATGCAATTTTTTAAATGACCTAGGGCGTAATCTACTAGATGTTACCTTGTGTTCTTAGTTCATTTATTTGAATAGATTTCTTTCTATTTATTTATTATTTTGATGTGGGATTTGTTTTAAAAATCTAATTACCGGTAAAAAGTTTGGGGTCACTTAGAAATTCTATTGCACTCCATTGTAGACAGAATACCATCTGAAATAAAGTTGCATTGTTTTTTTTAACCAGGGCAGCAGTTTTCAGATTACATTATGTGCTTACATATTTGCAAAAGGGTTCTCCAATGTTTTTCTAGTTTTTCTTTTTTTTTTTTTTTAATGATATCAGATTAGTAAACAGAATGTGCCTTTGGAACATTGGAAGAATGGTTGCTGATAATGGGCAATGTCTATGTTGCATTAAATATCAGCCACCCACTCAGATCAGCTGGTATTCTGTCTATATCTACTGTATATTTACATTTTTTTAATTTAGTCGCACTAATTTATTAATTTAGTTTTAGTCAAAATGGGAAGTGTGACTGTAAGGAATATAAATACTCACACAGTGAACTGTGAAAGGCTCACACACGAACGGCTGCTCTTGTTTCTGTGGCCAGTAGCGCTCACATTTTTTCTACAAGAAAAAGTAAAGAATTAACACTGTTTTTCACACTTCTAAACCTCAACAAAATGGCTTCAATCTTCACATTAAACCGACCTATACCCTGGCCATAAAACCACTGCAAACTGAAAGTTAATGGACACAAAATGCAGAAGTAGTATTTGAGCAACAGAACGCAGTTAAGAGAAAAGTGAATGTGAGAATGTACATAATGTAGTTACCTTTCCCATCTCAAATTCTCGACAGGACATCACTACAACCTAAAGCCAAAGAAAGTCATAAGGTCAGTTTATGTAACCAAGGTATGAGAAGTAAGATAGAATCCCAGTAGGGAAATATCGGTTGTTGCAGCAAAGCACAGAAACAACTGAGAAAAATGCAAAAAAGTTATTTAACTAAAATAAAAATGTATTAAAAGTATGGGTATGAATCACCAGTGGTGATATGATAGTATCACAATATGTTATGATACAATATTATTTGAATACAATTTTAAACATTTTGCGATATTCTGCCATTAATTACAATTTATTAACTTGTTTGTCCAACTTCAAATTATGTCCCTACAAGAAAAACCTTGCCTTGTTTTGGCTCACACTAGCTTGCTTGTCAGGGCCCGCCTTACTCTGCTTCTGACTGGCTAGTAGTCCTTACCTAGGTGCTTAGCATGTGCGACTCCCAACAAAGATGGGATAGAAGTGAAATGCCTCACTGGGTAGATAAAACAGAGAGCTCAACACACTACAGCAGCAATGTGCAGTACAACAAAAATATGGTATTTTCTGAAAATTACACAATGTAAACCTATTCTGGTACAATCTCCAAATACAATTATGAAACCTGAAAATGAGCATAAAATTAGGTCTTTAATAAAAATGTATTATTCTAGTAGCAAAAAGTAGTTAAATTCTCATTTGCAATTTATATAATTAAAGGCGTCCGTGTATCAATAATTTTTTTGAGTCAAGATGACATGATAAGATGACAGTGGTGGGATAAATAGCAGCAGAGTCAACAGGTCTATGTAAAGTGTACACAAGACTATCATATGATATGATTAGGTAGTGCTTATGGTGTTTATCTGTATTACTGTAAAGGAATATAATGCAAGAGTCATTGTAACATATTGACGTAATATAGTATAATATGGTACATTATCATATGGTATAGGATATGATACATAGTATAAGGTGAAGTGTAGTAATATAGTTTATAATAAAAAATGAAATAGTGCAAAAGCTCCAAGATCATTTTACCTGAAGCATGCTTATAGTTATAACACAGTGTTGTGCCCACAGACAACAGGCATGTCCTACCTTTATGTTGTACTCCCACAGCATCCTCAAGAAGTCCAGTACTGTGTGAGGCAGAGGACCCTGAGTCGCAATGTAGGCCCTGGAGCCTGACACTCCCTGTAGACACACCACAGCTTACAGTCACTAGTCAGTGTGTGTAACATTTTGTACAAACCACATTAGTCACATATATGGTCGCTGTCGGGCAAAAAAATGTATGTCCAAAACTTTTTTTTTTTTTTTTTTAGAAAATGAAAAAGGATCATTTGAAAACATTTTAGTGAGGTAATTTTCTCAGATGAAGTCAGACACAATCCCCTCGTCACTTAATATTTGTAAGACCCACAGACAGACACAAGGGTAGGGATCGCCCAATTATCGGCCCTGGCCGGTTATCTAGGCCAATATTTGGTGAATTTTCAGATTATCTGTATCTGTGCTTTATTTTCCCGAATAACTGAGAAAGTTAATCAATACTTTGAATCCGCTTCGGCTCTGTAAGCAGTCTGCAACAGCAGCCAAAAGCAGTTATCATATGTCACTCCCCGATGTAAGTCGAGTGCAGATTTGAGTCGCGCATGCTCAGATTTAAAAGGTTTATGGTATAACTGTCATACTGAAATTTGTGAAATCCATAAAATAATAAAAGTTTCTCATTACAAACAATAACAGAAGATGGGAGTCATTTCAAAAACGTTTTAACTATCTATGATTGTTTGATTAGCGTTAGCTCAAAACGCCATTCAAGTGACAGCCTTTGTTGTGTTTGATTGCTAGCTTGTAGCTAAGCTAGTAGTCATTTCAAAAACGTTTAAGCTAGTTATGGTTGTTTAATTGCTAACGTTAGCTCACAACTCCATTCAAGTGACAACCTTTGTTGTGTTTGATTGCTAGCTTGTAGCTAAGCTAGCAGTCATTTCAAAAACGTTTTAGCTAGCTATGGTTGTTTAATTGCCAACGTTAGCTCACAACTCCATTCAAGTGACAACCTTTGTTGTGTTTGATTGCTAGCTTGTAGCTAAGCTAGTAGTCATTTCAAAAACGTTTAAGCTAGCTATGGTTGTTTAATTGCTAACGTTAGCTCACAACTCCATTCAAGTGACAACCTTTGTTGTGTTTGATTGCTAGCTTGTAGCTAAGCTAGTAGTCATTTCAAAAACGTTTAAGCTAGCTATGGTTGTTTAATTGCTAACGTTAGCTCACAACTCCATTCAAGTGACAACCTTTGTTGTGTTTGATTGCTAGCTTGTAGCTAAGCTAGCAGTCATTTCAAAAACGTTTTAGCTAGCTATGGTTGTTTAATTGCCAACGTTAGCTCACAACTCCATTCAAGTGACAACCTTTGTTGTGTTTGATTGCTAGCTTGTAGCTAAGCTAGTAGTCATTTCAAAAACGTTTAAGCTAGCTATGGTTGTTTAATTGCTAACGTTAGCTCACAACTCCATTCAAGTGACAACCTTTGTTGTGTTTGATTGCTAGCTTGTAGCTAAGCTAGCAGTCATTTCAAAAACGTTTTAGCTAGCTATGATTGATTGCTAATGTTAGCTAAAAAAAGAAAAACATTCAACTGACAGCCTTTGTTGTGTCTGATGCTAACTTGTAGCCAGCAGTGAACCAACTTGGTTAAGTAGCTCCATTTTTACTGTATTGACATTACAGAAGTCTCTCGTTAGCATCTTCTAGGCTACTTGTCGCAAAGTCACGCATGCACAACTCACATCTGCACTCATCTTACATCGGGGGAGTAACAGCATGTTTAGACTTCAGGCTATTTTTGTATATATTAAATTTTTTGACTGTGTATTATGTTTAGTGTTTCCGTTTTATTACATACTTGCCTGAAGAATTTAAACATGTTTGTGTCGAAGTTTGTAACATTTCAAAATGTTCAATGTCCATTTTGACTAAAAGATTTTTATTTGACTGTAAATATCACTCCAAATATCAGTTATCGGTATCGGCCCTGAAAAACCAGAATCAGTCAACCCCTAGTGAAGTATGACCAAAAGCACTAATTTATAAAAGAAAAAGAAAAACAATTGGGACACAAGGTTTCTGCCCGACAGTGATGATATATACATATAATATGTATAGGAATGTGAATAATTTTCCTTCCAAGGACACTGTTATTTTACCTTGATGAAACTGGCATTGACGTAGTCCGTGTCATTTTTAGTTGTGGTGAGAGTGAGCTTTACTCTGGTGTGGTCAACTGAAAGGAGAGGAATATGTAGTTACAATATCAATAACAACTGAGGAGTCATTTACTGTGCTTTCTGGGCCATTCACACCTTCATGGCAAAAAAAAAGATCAGAGAATTAAAACAAAATAGATCATTTAAGGACATCATACATATAAAAATAAATTTACAGAGATTAATTGCATCGTTGATTTTTTGATCCATTTACATTTATTTTCAGCATTAATGTGCCAGAGGTGTTAATATATGGAGGTCAAAATGTCATTTTGAGTTCTACATATCATCTTATGCAGACGGATGCAGTAAGAAGTCTTATACAGTAGCAACTTTTACAATTCTGCCTTAAGCTTAGCTTACAGGGAACAATGTCTTTGTAGCGGTTCTTTTTGATGTTCTCCTGCTTTTCTGCTGTCTTGGTGGGGAAGGTCTTGTCAGTGCGGTACTTGGTTGACTGGCATTTCAACCTCTGAAAAACAGCACAAAAAATGTTATCCTACTGCATTAGACTACAGCATTTTAATAATAATAATACATTTTATTTAAAGGCTTCTTTCTCTGCACTCAAGGACACCATACAGGGTATACATACATAAGACATTTAAAAAAAAAAATACTACACAGCAATAACAACAGAAAAGGCAGCGCAATAGACATTCAAGTCATTATTCCTTTAAGCTATATAAATGTCTTTTCAGTCTAATTCTACACTCTGATAAATGAAGGTGCTTGATGGTTAAAATGTTACCTTTATGAAGCATAATGTTCTATCTGTTGTAAAAGAGGTTACGATTAAACCTCATGGCAATGTGGTGTTCCGATTTGACGATGGTGCTGTGTGAGTTTGCCTTGTCATGTGATTAGAAACCATCATGCTGTTGTGTTCCACAAAAATATAGTTGGAAGCTAATATAATGCTCATTGTCAAAACATGACAGTTGTAACATGACAGGTGTAACATAACATGGGACGTGTGTCGTTGCAAATTTGCAAGTCCACTCTGATAAAGAGGAAGAGACAAAAATCTCTTACAGGATGGTCACACTGACGAGAATCCGGCCTATATCTATGGATATAGAAATGATCTCATGTTGGTATATTCTGTTTGACATCTATTGCACGCCTGTCCCTCCTGGGAGAGGGATCCCTCTTCTGTTGTTCTTTATGAGATTTTTTCCCCCTGTTTTAAAGGGTTTGTTTGGAGGGATTGTCGAGGGTCGAAAAGCACAGAGGGAGTTGTATGCTGTACAGATTCTACAGATCCCTGAGGCAAATTTGTGATTTACCGTATTGGGCTATATAACTAAAATTGACTTGACTTGTCTTTTTATACCTTGGAACAGTCTAATCTCGTATCCTTCTATTCGTACTTCCTTTGGCCAAGGCTGCTTCTCATCAGCCTTGGCGTCTTTGATGTTAGAACTTAACAAACCCAACAGGCCAAGGCGTATGACCTTTTGGCTGTAAATGAAGTAAATAAATACTGCAATAAAGAAGACAAACTTGATTATACATGTATAATAAATATATTCAAACATGATTATATTGTAATTTCCCCTACAGGTGCCTTGAGGCATTATATGCAGGGACATACAGTATACAGTACATATATACACATACACGGAGTATACAGTAAATAACATAATTAACTTTACCCAGTGGTGGAAGAAGTGCAGAGCTTAAAGAAGTAGATGTTTATAGGAAGTAAGAGTAGCAGAGTAAAATTACTCTGCCTCACTGTTACTATCTTTGGTTTTGTTCAGAATTGCTATGAACTTTGATATTTTAGTGTTAATATGACTGACGTGGTTTCCTGCATCATTTTGTGACAACTACCAGAAAGTTATAGCTTTCTGTTTCAATATTATCTAAAATTCTTGAAATTCCATTATCCAAATATTATTTATTCAGTTTTATTCATGTTCAGTGACAGCTTGTTAAGATTAAACCATCATTTGAAAGAGTCAAGTTCAGTTTCCACTGTATCCAAAAGCTACTCAAGGTTGTGGCAAGAACAAAACAAATTGGTGTCATCAGCAAACATACCAAATTTAAAAGAATTTATTAAGGTGTGCAATATTTTCCTTTGACATGTAGTAGATTAAAAGTATAAAGTAGCAGAAAATGAAAATTACCTACCTTAAGAAGTACAGTACTTGAAGATATGTACTTAATTACACAACACCACTGGGTTTGCCAAACCAGTAATTGGCAAAACCAACTTTCATATTGATTCATAATCAATGTAATACAGGCAGAATTAAAAGTAACCTGAGTTCCAATATATATGGGTTGGGATTTTAAGGGCAAATTAAAAAAAAAGAAAAGTTTTCTTTTAACCCTTGTGTTGTTTTTCCTTTTTTTCTGCCATATTTTTCACTACCTCCGATCAACTTATTCTCATTAGTTGTACACTTTTTTTTTTAAATTCATGGTCATTACACCTAAATTATATGAAATTCTATCTAAATTTTGAATTATTTTGACATATGATTGAATGGATAATCACAGACTGTCAACGATTAGTCAGGATACTGTTTGAAACCATTCCATAGTTTTTTTCAAATTCAATTCAATTCAGTTCAATTTGATTTATAGTATCAATTCATAACAAGAGTTATCTCGAGACACTTTACAGATAGAGTAGGTCTAGACCACACACCATAATTTGGAGAAATGCTGTAACTTTTAATAAAACACCCCATATTCAATGAAAGTAGAGATCTGATCCTTATTTTTCCTTGAGAACAGCTTATTGTTGTATTATTATTGTTATTTTTAGGCAATTTGCATAAAAGAAACCCACATTTACTGATGTAAAAACTGTGTCAAATTTGACCGAGGACAACAGGGGAGTTGAAAAAAAAATTCCTCATATTTGGTGATTGTGTGCCTTACGATGCTTTCATGTCACAGATAACTGTATTTACCACCTTTAAATCTATGATATCACAAATCTTTAATGATAGTTGTGACGCATTTATATCATTAATGTTTTGGGCATTTTTTGCAGTACATTCATAGTTGTTCAGTCTTACCGGAGAGTCAGCAAGAGGGGGCAAATGGCAAACAGATTACGTTAGACCATTCCCACGATGGTCATACATCAGTTTTTTTTTTATTTATTTTTTACAGTGATTCAACCCTGGATGACCAGAATCTGTGACTCACTTTTCTAGAAACTGACACAAGGCTTACAGCGGAGAATTACTGTGTGGAAGGTCTGACACTCAAATTAAAGTCATAGCACGTCCATGCTTACAGGATTTGTTAAGACACTGGTCTTTTTGTTCGGAGGCCAGTTCTCGCAGCACCAAACAGTCTGCTGAAGGCCTTGCGGACCATCTGTGCTGCTACCACCACAGAGTGCTTTTTGTTCTTAAAGGAAGTGATGCAATAGACCCCTTCCTCTGGAGTGGTCGGGTGGGAGCAGCATGTGAAGCACACGGTGCCGTCCTCAGGCACAGTCATGTCACTCATCACCATGGCAGCAGCCTACAGATGATGTTATCCAGGGCTTCAGAACTTCTGCGCAATAGTTATAATTTGTGCCTACATACAGTATATCCGTGCGTGTGTGTGTGTGTGTGTGTGTGTGTGTGTGCACGCACGCGTGTGTGTGTGTGTGTGTGTGTGTGTGAATGTACATGCACTGTTATATGTATACAAGACTTATAAATGACAAATGACTGACTCAAAATCTTTTTGATTGTTGTCAAATGTTAAAATGCATTTGCATATGGGTCTTCCTTGTTCTTGCGCCTTTAATGATCGGCGCAAAGAGGAAGCACAAATGTGGCGTTACAACAGCAGTGTGTTACTTCCCTGAACATGATGCCTTTTGTAAAATTTTGAAATGAACATGTACAGTTCAGTCAGTTTATTCGACGTAAGCAAGCATAGCTTTTATGACATGGATTCTGATGATGCGATAACGAAAGCCACGGAGGAAATGCGTCTACTATGTGGAGGTTTCATCTACAATACTAATACCCAACAGTACAATATTGGACAACAGTTGACTTACCACAAACTCCCCAGTAATTCCATGCGCTGCCTGCTCATCCACAGCCTCCTGTGTCTCCAGCTGGGCCAGAAGGCTCCTCAGAATCTGGGCTTGCTGCTCCATGGCTGCCTGTTCACTGCCTGGGATAAGGCACCTTTCACAGGCATGTCAGGACACAGAGGTCCACATGTCCAGGGGTCATGGATCAGGGTCGCCAAAGCTTGGCTTCAGGGCTGTAGGCGCTGCTTCTGTTCAGAATACTTCTCTATTGCAACTGTCACATCAAGGAACTATTGTGAAGAAACATGAGAACTGTCTTAGAGGAAGCAAAACTAAGCTAACAGGTTCTGTGGTCAGATTAAAAAGCATTGCCGCACCCCCTGTGTGTCTCTCACTGGGTCCTAAAGTCACACTGGATTTTCACTGCGTAACAGCGTCGCAGAAGGAAAGGAAAGGGAGCACCCACAAACAAAGTGGGCCACATGTTTATGCATCTGAACAATCACGATCAACTGTTGCAATGCAGGCAGCCTAGCCTGTTGGACAACATTCAGGACTCAGCGGAGGAGTGAAGAGGAGGGATGTGGGAGGGATGGAGGCCGAGGGAGTGGTTGAAAGTGAGACGCTGTCTGAGAATCCAGAAAATCCTGATGTTCCGAGCAGCAACCCATTCAACTCTCTCTGCGTCTTCATTTAGACCTACTGTTTGTCTCCATATTCAGCCCTTACAGGCCATCCTCGCAACAGCTCCTCCTAGTCCTTCACTCTCCTTTTCTGCTCCCAGGCTTTGGATCAGCATCCCGTCTCACAATAAGGCATGTTCTATGATTGGCAATTTTAAATCTAATTTAAGACACCACCTATTTCATTTGCTTTTAACTTTTAGCTGTTTTTACCTCTTGTTAATGTAATTCCCTCTCCAAACTTCCTTCTTCTTCACTTGACTTTGGTTTTATCATGTCACTTGTGTATTGGTGTTTGTTTTTATCTATGTAATGTCTGTCTCTGTAGATGCAATGTGCTATATAATTAAATAAAGATGACTTGACCACAGTAGCCATTTGTTTTGGTAAACCACAGCACAGGCCGTGAAATACAGTGAAGTACACTCTCCCTTTCTTGTAAAACTTACTGTAATTTATTTAGTGTGCAAGCAGTTTCTAAAGCAATGGGAGAAGCTCTGTTTCAAGGAACTACAGGTGTTAAGTCATCTCTACAGACTTCCCTTTATTACACATAGCAAGCTGGATGTTAATAAGAGTATGGCTAAAAATAATCAAACATATAAGTAAAAGAATACCTTAGCTATAATGGTAAAGAGCTGAAAATACCAGTATCAAGATAATAAGGAAAATGTACTGACAACAGGCTTACCAGTGAAGCTGACGTGCAGTTCAAGTGAGAGGAGGTAGCCCAATGTGCCTTGGTTGACATGACGAAGACAACAATGCATTGCTCCCTGCATCCAGCAGGTGCTGTACACTACGTACATCAGCAACATGGTGACATCTAGTGGCTTTGTGGTACATTTACATAAATGGATATTGTGACATGGAGCCGAGTGGTTCTGTGTACTCATGAGTTTGTGAGATTTTATTGTATACTATGTATACTGTGAACGGTGACGTCCCTCCTCCTCTGGCTTGGCTTCCTGGCTGAGGAGCTGATGGGCAGAGTAGGGGAGGACATCAGACATCATATTTCAGTGTACCTGTATCTGTGTCTCTGTGTCCTAACTGGCAGAGGCAGATGGCCGCCCACCAAGAGCCTGGCTCAGTCCGAGGTTTCTGCCTCTTTAAAGGAAGTTTTTCCTCGCCACTGTTGCACCAAATGCTTGCTCTTGGGGTGGAAATTGTTGGGCCTTTATAAATTATAGTGTGGTTTAGACCTGCTCTATCTGTAAAGTGTCCTTAGATAACTTTTGTTATAAATTGACACTTTAATTGAATTGAAATCGAATGTGATTCCACCTGAGAAAAGTTGCTTCATGTCTTACGTCTCTCTTCTTCCCACCAGCTGGTTTGATTAACCCTTGTGTTGTCCTCCCGGGTCAAAAATGGCCTTTTTTTGTTTTCAATAACACCACCTTACTAGTTTTACACTACGTTTTGTAATCCATGGTCAATAACCCTCATTTATATAGAATTATACCTAATATTTGAGTTAAAATAGCAGAAATTATGAATTATTTTGACTAGTAGTTAAGATCAGAGGAACATACAAATGAATTTAGTCAGGAATGAAAGTGATCAATTGTATTTGCAAAGAGCGTTGTATTAAATCCAATCCATTGTTTTGTGGTAATTTGGTTAAAAAGAAAGCCATATTTCAGATATAGACATTTTTTAAAGGGGACAAATTTGACCGGAGGACAACAGGAAGGTAAAGATGTGGTTGCAACCACCATACGCTGCATTCATTACTGACCTACCTGAGTAACATAACTCTTTACATTTTACCCCGGTTTATAATAAAGTTGTTAAAAAGTTTATTTCATGTGTGATTTCTTGTATTCGTCACTGACTTTGGGCCAGTTTGTGATGAAATAGAAACACAGTCGGGTTAATCTAAGTGACCGAGTGATGATCATCTCAGAGGTGGAAAAACAAGTCAAACTGTGTGTGTTGCCACACTGAAAATGCAGTTGCCCCAGTTATAAAACCAATGCTGTACATGCTTCAAGGGACTTTTCAAATACAAAACCTGAAGCAAATGTGGCATATGGCACAGTATAGATGTGTGTTCAGGACATTGCAGCATGCAAAGGCCTTTCTGTAACCCACAATGCACCTACAGGAAGCTGCGCAAACCACAGTCCATCTCTGCAGCTGCCTTAGCGTGATTATACCGTTTCATTCCCACAACTTCAAACATCAAAATGAAGACACTGTGTCTGATTATGCTTTTTCATGGTGAGTGGGCTAAGATTTGCAACTTGTATTACTTATAATAATAATGCAATTTAATAATCACAATTTTTATTCATCATAAAGTGTCTAAAGGGGATCATTTCTATTCCTTTTGGAAAATGGAAAATAGATTAGAATGTCCATTTTGCAAAACATCAAGAACAAAATGTAATTTTAAACTGTAATTTTAACGATAGTCCTATCTTTATTTGTAAGTGAAATAGATTAAAAAAATACAGCTTTAGTCATCATGGTGTAACTGTGCGTGATTTTTGGATGTGTTAACCATTTCACCATATGATAACCATTTCATTATGTTATATTCTGTCATCATGAAATTATTCTGACTTCATATGTGTGTGTGAGCTGCCTATAATGTGGAAATGTGTTACACAAAAATATTATTACAATATTATGCAATAGCAAATGTTATTTCACATGGGAAGTGTCTCAAGTAACTACCTGAAAACCAACATTGAATTTAGTTCAGTTTTTTTTTCATTGTTCAGGATTATAATCTGGGTCAAAAAATGCAATGAAATCAGTTAAATTGATAGTTAAGTATTTTGTGGAGCAACCTGAAACCAGCGCATTCCTCTGATTGCTGTGGCTATCAGCAATTTCATTCTGATTGGACTCTTGTTTTTCAGCAAGCCTTCAGCTGGAGTGTGATAAACGGGACATCACAGCACATATCAGAGGCGAATTCATTCTCATCTGCAAGTATGACGCAAGCCGGTTCCTGTACAGTAAAAAGTACTGGTGCCGAGGGGATTCTAGAAGAACCTGTGAGATTTTGGTAGATTCAGAAAGTAAAACTAAAAATACACACAGGGCTCACATAATAGATGCAGGAAAAAGAGGGCTGATTGTGAAAGTCACAGATCTCCAATTTGACAACGCTGGAGTATACTGGGTTGGGATTGACAAAGTGTA
Source organism: Percina caprodes (assembly GCA_013375575.1). Lineage (NCBI taxonomy): Eukaryota > Metazoa > Chordata > Actinopteri > Perciformes > Percidae > Percina > Percina caprodes. The sequence continues at coordinate 132,003 of JABXJD010000307.1, forward strand.
TTCTGACATCATGACTTCAGTTAATGTGGTCATCACTGAAGGTAAGAATAAACCCCAATCACAATATGAGTTTTTTTTTATAGATTAGATAAGATAAAAAAAAAATACTTTTGATCCCAAATTGGAAAATGTAAGTGCTACAGCAGCAACTACAGTATAGGAGCACAGAGCACACATAAGAATATACAAGAAATAAGAAATAGGATAGACTATGAGAAGAACTAATCAAAAAGAATGTTGAAACATGGCGAATAAAAATGTACAACCTGCACAAATAGAAACTTCCGAAAAAATTAGAGTGCTGGCAGTTCAAAACAAACCACGAACACAAAGCCTCAAAAGAGTAAAAAAAGGTACTCTTCTTGTGAAAAAATGAATAAAAAGCCTAAATTCTTCAGAAAGGCAAACAAAGATTCAGAAGACTGCTTTGTGCCCATAACGCGTGGGTTCTTCCCAGTTCTATTTTTAATGTAGACTTCAATATGAAATAGCCATTTGAATAAAGTTCATAATAATAACTTAAGAGCCTTGGACCTTTTTTCCTACTAAAAATATAAATACTATAAATACTGCTAGTACAGTAATTGCAGTATAGTATTTTTGTATTGTCAACTTGTATATATTCAAATGTTTGTTCTTGTATTTTATCCTATTATTATTTCATGTATGTTGTATGTATGTTGTATATTGTCTCCTAGTATTTCCTCTATATTTATATTCTGTGCTGTGTTACTGATTTTGCTGCTGCAACACTGTAATTTCCCATTTTATTGGGATCAATATCTATCTATCTATCTATCTATCTATCTATCTATCTATCTATCTATCTATCTATCTATCTATCTATCTATCTATCTATGCTAAATCTATGTTTGTGCAGGTTACACTATAGTCCAGTATTGTTGTGATTATTATAGTATTATAAGAATCTTAGGTAACACTTGAAGGTATCTACATAAGAGATGTTGTGTTTTTGTTGGTGTCCCCCCGCATATACATGAGAGTGACATGACACTGTCATGAACTTTTCATAAAACATTATAAACAACATTTATTACATAATGCTTGTTTTAGTACGTGTCATTCGGTTTTGTGATGATAAGTTATGGTTATGGTTATGGTTAGGGCATCATGTCACTCTTATGTAGAAAACATCAAGCAAAGTGTTTACCAAAGCTTATCGGCTTATTTGTATTGAATGTGGTAGAAATCATATCCTGTAGCGGTCATTATGACACTCACGGACTGCCTATGGACTTTTATTCCTATTGTCAAGCTGCATTCTAAACCCATTGCTTTCTTCTTTGTGCAAGTTCCAGTATCTGAACCCAGTCTTCAGCCCCTGGGCTCTCTGGTGGACAGGCAGACATGTTGGGGTCAGCCAGTGACCGTGCGCTGTGGTTGTGCAAAGGGCACTGGCGTTCGTTACGCCTGGTACACACACTACAAGGATTTTCTGCTTCACCGCTCGTCAGACTTATACCTACACTGTGGCACCATGGAAACGGACAGCGACTATTACTGCATTGCCAGCAATGACATAAGCAGTCAGCGGAGTGTTACACTCTTTGTGCAGGTTCTGCTGCCTGCATACAACAGCTGTATCTACGTCATTCATATGCAGGGTAAGAACAGATGTTATGTATTCTCTACTATAAATACCAAAGCAAGAACTTGAAATGTGAAGCCTGTATTTAAAGTGATTTATCAATTCTTTCAAAATGCTTCATGGAAGTAGAAGAGTAGAAGTAGAAGAAATGCTATAAATCACCAAGGTCTTTGTTTTATAGCAGCACTTATTTGGTTTTATATGTATTATCATTATCAGAGGTGGAAAGGAACAAAATACAATTACTGGCGTAACTGTAATTGAGTAGTATCTGTAATTTTACTTTTTTTGGGGGCTTTTCCTTTTATTTTAGTGATAGTGGACAGACATAAAAGGGGGAGAGAGATGGGGGATGACAGGCAGCAAAGGGCCGCAGGAGGTCAGATCCGAACTCGGGTCGGCTCTTACTGGGTGAGCCAGAGGCCGCCCCTGTAATTTTACTTTTACTAAAGTATGTTTTGTTTGAAGTGTTGTATTTATTTTGCTACATTTTAAATCACATCTGTCACTGAGTTTAAAAAATAAAGAAAAAAAATGCAAGGAAATAGTCACACCTCAAACTATTCAATGCAATTCAATTTTATTCATAGTATCAATTCATAACAAAAGTTATCTCAAGACACTTTACAGATAGAGTAGGTCTAGACCATACTCCATAATTTACAAGGACCCAACAGTTCTAGTAGTTTCCTCCAGAGCAAGCAACAAGTGTGACAGTGGCGAGGAAAAACTTCCTTTTAGGCAGAAACCTGGGACAGACCCAGACCCAGGCCCAGACCCAGGCTCTTGGTAGGCGGTGCCTGACGACCGGTTGGGTTAGAATGAAGAGTGGCAATAACAGTCACAAAAAATAGTAGTTTGTAGTAGTTCTTTGTAGTGACGGGCAGCGCCAGTTTGAAATCACAAGAAGGACGGAGAGGGACAAGTCAGACCAGTGGTGCAGACCAGGTTAATTCGGCTGAAGCTGAACTCAAAGGAAAGTTGCTGTCAAAAAAGTAACTGAGTAACCTTAACTCTGAGTACATTTGAAATGAACAACTTTTTACTTTTACTTGCTGAGTAGGTTTTTATTCTGGTAATTTCACTTGTACTTTAGTGAAAGATCATACAAATAATAGTACTTTTGCTTAAGAGGAGTATTTTTGTACTCGTTCCACCTCCGATCATTATACAGTGATATAACAAAGAGATATTAGAAATTACAATTAAAAATTTTGACAAGACAGAATCTCATGGCATGGTTTTATTTCAGTTAGACTTATAGCTGGTTTGATTTGCATTGAGAGAAGATTTTATGGAATGTGCTATGTAAAACGATCACTTCCTGACCCCCATTTGCACTTTCACATGCAAACAACCTACTGTGTGAACAGTTCTGTTTTGTGTGTAGGGGAAATCACTTATTTCATCATCACCAATTAACCACCAGTTCAGTCAGCATTGTATTCCCTCTTCCATACATGGTAAATTAGAGTGTCCAATTAGATGAAAATTAGATGAAACCCATATATAAGGTTGATTGAATTTCCAATGAGTCTGAAGTGCAAATCTTTGGATGGAGGTGTAGGGGAGGTGGCGAGAGGAAGGGTGGATAGGAGGGGTGAGGTAGATGAAGGTTTGGATGGAGGGAGGGTGGAGAGGTGAAGGAGGGAGGGAGAGGATGATACAGCTTCATATTCTACACATCACGTGCAGTTGTTCTTCAGTTCCGCCCTTATTAATTTGGCTTTGTTACTCTTCCTCCTCCACCTTCTCCTTCCTGTCTTTATCCGCCGTTGCTTCTTTCTTTTTCTTCTCGGCTTTCTCCATCTTCCCTGTCTTTTTCATCTCCTTCTGGAACATTTTGCTTTTCAGTTTCTCCAACTCTGCTTGTCTGTCGCCGGCCCTCTTGCGAAACAAGAATCCTCTTCTCTTCTCATTCATTTTCAGACAGAGGTCTTCCAGTTCCTTCTTGTCCTCCTCCATCTGTTTGTCCTTAATCTCCCAGCTCCGTTGTTTCTCAGCCAGGTCTGTTGTCAACTTTTCTTCCAGTTCCTTCTTCTCGTCCTCTTTCTGTTTGTCCTTAAACTCCCAGCTCTGTTGTTTCTCAGCCAGGTCTTTTGCGAACTTTTCTTCCAGTTCCTTCTTCTTGTCCTCCATCTGTTTTGCTATCTTCTGCCAGTCTTTGTTCTCGGCCTGCGCCGTCTTGAGGTTCTCTTGCAGAGAGTTGCACATCGTCTGCATAGCGTTGAATCTGGTCTCCCAGCTCTCTTCTTTCTCGGCCAGGTCCTTTGTGAACCTGTCCTCCAGAGCGGTGCATTTTGCTGACCAGGTTTTCTTGCTTTTCTTACCAGGTTTGTCGATAGAAGACGTTGTTCGTTTGTCCGAAGACGTGAAACTAGACACCGTGTGTAGTGGTTACCAGTTGAAATGACTCTGTTTGGGTTTTAAAATTTGTGTTTAAATTTTCTGTAGAATTCGAAAGGGGGCGGGGCTACTTGGTTTTTATTACAGGGAATGGACAGGAGTGCCTTTGTGGTATACATTGCTGCGTTGGGGTTCTTTTGCTTCCTTACTGATATTTCTGTGCGCAGTACTCAAATGTGCCAAGAAGAAGAGGAGAGTTCATGTGAGGCGAACGCCCCAGTTAGTATATTGACGTAATTCTACACAGGTAGTTCTTTGGAAGTGACACATTGGTTTGTGGTTTTATGGTTTCCAGAGGCTCCTTGATAACACATGATGATTTGTGAAGCGTCTGGGTCATATTGCACGCCAGCATGTTTATCTGAGTGTCTTATAATTACTTTCAAATGCTAGCCGCCAATGCCACCAACACATACTGTACACAAGTCAACATGGTTCCAGAATTTCATTCATAATTTCTTCTCACTCTGCGCTATATGCACTCAACATGTAGGGGACAGTTGAAACACTTTTCAATTAAACGTAATTTACAAAGTGGTCATATTGCACTGAAAGCTAATGTTTTGTCACTATAGCAACCTACACCTGCCATCTGTTATACAGTTGCATTTTCAGCTTTGAACAAAACTGTTCAGGAGTTATTACAGCAAAAGTGGGACGTGCGTAATGTTTCATCTTTCCCTCCTGGATGGGACGAAGGAAACAGCATGGGGGGGAGGACAAATGAAACATACAGTTTAAGCCATATAAACGTCCCACAACTTTAATATTTTACTATATGAATGAATGGTACTTCCAAAAGCTGTAATTTTAGATAGATTGTTGTTGGGCTATACATCTTTGTGAATGTCTGTTATCTCATTGCCGTCATCGTGAAGCATGTATGAAGGTTATTGAAATATCATGCACTGTGGATGATTCTGCCATTTTTATAGCTAGAATAGTACGATTTTCCATTAATATCATGTTCCTATTGTGGAAATGTCGTTTCACTAGGTTTTTACGTGGGTTAGACCACTGGACATCCAAATAACCCCCACAGCTTGTCAGTCTCCATGGGATAACATAACTGCTTTTTCATGTCTCACCTCAATAAATAATTGTATAAACACAGATATTTGTGCATTTACTTAAAATCCGTGGAGTTACAGCCAGGTCGGGGACCCGACATATGCCATTAGCCTACAGCCTGTTTTGCTTCTCATGCAAACAAGCATGCAATATGAAAGTCTGGGATTGTGGAGAACACTAAATGGTATACTGAATAAGCATGTAGTCAAACCTTTAAATGAAAAACACTCAATAATCGAAAAAAGTAACCACTAATGAAGTTTACTTTCGACCATCAAAACTCGTTTATTGGCTGTAACTCTGAGATAAAAGGAAATAACAGGGAGATATTTGGCTGATAGAAGGAGGTTAACATGCTCTATGTTTTCACCTAAGGAAGTCTGTCTAAAATCATCGCACTCTGAGAAAACTGGAATGTTTCATCCTTCCCGCGTTTCAATCGTCCCGGCTCTCCCCTATGTGATGATTTGGGGGGGGGGGCTATTTTAATTCCAAAGGCCTAGGGAACTTTATCAAGATGCATAGTATCCTGATCCATGAAATAACTGGCCTTTAAAATACAAATCTGCCTGCCTCTATGGGAATTTAACATAGGGGTGTCCCTATGCCCCCTGTATTTTAAGGAAGAACATTTATTTATTTACAATACATTATTCATTCACAAAGAAAACTGGTGTCCTTAAAGGTTGGATTTTTCCCTTTTTTTTAATTAAGGCATTAAGATCTATTTACAAAATATGATTTTTTTTTATTGCACTTTTTAGTCAACTTTATTATGGGTTCCTAAACTTATGAGCAGCATTGTATGAAGATTCATGAACTTGAATGTGCTCTCTGCAACCATAATGGGTGGTGGGTGTTGTGGTTATGGCATGTAATAATGCTTTCATGAGGGCTCTTTGTGGGGTTTAAGTAAAGTAAAGGTGTCTTGATTGCATAACTTTTTATAAGGTGTGTGTCATTATGAATGTTTGTTGCTTCCAAAGAACATTTTGGATGCTCTTTACATCTTTATTACTGTAGAGTTATAAAGGTCAAGGCTAAACAACACAACACAACTTTATGCTTTCAGTGTGGGCGTGGAAAACTTTACACAGTATTAGTGGAAGACAGAAGTAAACAGAGGTTTTATCATTCATGAACACTGTTGATGTGTGGGTCTTCAAAAGTGTAACGTCTGCCTGTGTGTTCCAGAGAATGAACTTTTCCAAGTCAGGTTTGCTATTGCTGTGGCTCTGTTTCCTCTTTTCACACTTCTGTTTTTTCTTATGTGATGTCAGGATCAACACATGGGGATGGTTGCTACCCAAATACAGCCCTTACATCACTTAAACCTATTATTAAAAAACCTTAATCACACTCAGCCACTAGTAACAGAAAAAGACCTTAGAATCTTACAAAATTGATGCTTATGATATTGAAAGTTGTTGACTATTGATATAGGCCTAGGAATATTGTTTTTTTTTAATGACTTTGGCTGTGTATTTTTTAAAATGGATCATAGCTTTAATTGGACATTTTCCGAGCCTTTAATTTCAGAATGGTCTGATATTACCCAAGTGACAATCTGAGGCTGGTGTAGGCTACTTTCACTCTGAGGTAGCCTAAAATGAGTCTGGCTAAACAGAAGGTTTCTGTTTTTCTTCTTCTCTCGATCAGCCTGAAAAAGAGTTCAAATATAGCTTTAATTGGACATTTTCAATGCATTTAAGTTAAAAATCCTACATCAGAATGTGTCGATGTTACCTGAGTGACAGTCTAGATATTAAGACATTAACTCTTTTTCAGGCTTATCGGAAAAAAATGAAACCTCGTGTTTAGACTCATATCACCTTAGGGTGCTAGTACATCACCCCCAGACTGTCACATGGGTAATATCGGACCATTCTGATGTCCAACTGAAGCTATATTTGAACTATTTTTCAGGAGGCTCGGGAAAAAAAAATTAAACCTCCTGTTTAGACCATAGACTGTTATCTATATTAATGTCAAAATATATACAGTCTATGGTTTAGACAGACTCATTTTGGAAGGCCTTGTATGCGGGATTGGACTTTGACGACTCCTAGTGGCCATTTGGGCAAACAGCAGTGCATAGGCCTACCACATGACCATCTGACCCAGGAAACATGCACTGCAATGAACTATACCAAAAAAGGGCTTTAAATAGCAATGATACGGTCTGATTTGTTTTGAGGCTGTTGTGAAATCCCTATTGCACAAAGTACAAGCTCAATGATTGCAATATTTGTCCTTCTAATCATCAGGCCAACCCATTTATGACTGTGATGACAGAATGAGCACCAGCACTGTCGTGACTACGTGCCAAGCACCCGTGACAATCCAATCGGACACAGGAAACCGGTCTTCACTCATCAATCAAACTGATCAAGATATATTTTTCAACAGGTTAAACTATACTATACTATACAGGTTAGACTGTACTGTAACTTTTAAATTGGTCATTAATATATCTTGAATTGGATCCAGAAAGTGTTGCCTGAAAACCAATCACTAATCAGATCTTTGTTTTTATTGTTTTTTTTTGGTTTTTATTACAGGGAATGGACAAGAGTGCCTTTGTGGTATACATTGCTGCGTTGGGGTTCTTTTGCTTCCTTACTGATATTTCTGTGCGCAGTACTCAAATGTGCCAAGAAGAAGAGGAGAGTTCATGTGAGGCGAACGCCCCAGTTAGTATATTGACATAATTCTACACTGGTAGTTCTTTGGAAGTGACACATTGGTTTGTGGTTTTATGGTTTCCAGAGGCTCCCTGATAACACGTGATGATTTGTGAAGCGTCTGGGTCATATTGCACGCCAGCATGCTTATCTGAGTGTCTTGTAATTACTTTCAAATGATAGCCGCCAATGCCACCAACACAAGGTACAGTACACAAGTCAAGAGGTGAAAAAAGAGGAATGATCTGCATGTACTGTACGTGTTTGCTCAAATGATAAGCTACTATAAATATTGTATGTGCTACCTAATATATTAGAATAAAATAAATTTAATAAAGTGAAGCAACTTTTACAATGGCCAAACCAGTCGTTGCTCCGTGATGCCATGTGGAAATTCCTTCTTTGTTGGAATGTATTTTTACTTTGATTAGATCGAGCAAAGTACAGTTTGCCTGAGTATTGTTTTCATTCCATTCTTCTAGAATTTATTCTTCCTGTGAACAGGAACAATAGAGCATTTGAAACCAGGGGCGTGTTTCAGGCCCTGGACATTTTTCATCGCAAAAAAACCAACTAGGTCATATTCAACACCATGCAGCAGCTCTGGCTTCTAGTACATTGACTTTATTTTAATACGTGATCTGAGAGACAGCAGAATAAAGTGTGTGTGTGTGTGTGTGTGTGTGTATAACCCAATAACAGGTAGCCTACAACATGAGTCTGTAAATGTCATTATTATTATATTATTATTATTATTATTGTTATTGTCCTCCAGGTTTTCTAGAGGATGTTTAGGTCTAGTGCTCTGTAGCCTATAGCCAGTGTAGCCAATGTACAGTAAATAAGTAAATAATTTTTTTCTTAACACTTGTGTTGTCCTTGGGTCATATTTGACCCATTTTCAAAGTTCTTCATATCAGAAATATGGGTTTCTTTTAACCAAATTGCCCAAAAATGACATGGATGCACGTTGTATGGTATGGAAACCATACAACATTCTTTGCAGGTAAAATATGTGAATACTTTTATTGAATTTTGGACGTTTTATTCAAATATATTATAGCATTTGGTTTAAAAAACAGTATCCTGACTAAACTTTGACATATACCAGTCACTCAAAATCCTCTGAATGTAACTATTATTATTACTATTATGCTTTGTTAAACATAAAAAGTGAGGTATAATTATATATAATTTAGGTTTAATGACCATGAATTTAAAAACTAGATTCATTAGTGATTCTGATGTCATCTCTTTCATGTAATGTGATTTGCTTAACCATATGACGTTCTTTATACTTCTGTCTGTGGTTTAACTTTTAAATAAAATAAACGTTGGGGGTTGTTTTCTTTGGCTCTGTGGTTAAGTTTTAAAAATCAGGAAGTTGCTACGGCACCAGTGTTTAAAAAAACTGTTATGAAAATAATGATATGAACAGAATATTAAAATAAAGTGTGGAAAGCATTTTAACTGAAATAGCTTACTGGGACATTTGATGGAATTGAGTCATCGATGAGGTTATCAATTACTTATCCTACTATGACAAGTCAAAATGTCTGCAGTGAAAAAGTGCATAAAAGTATTAAAGTGCATAAGTGTATATTTAGCACATACCTGATGTCAGTAGACATATTCACTGCAAAGCCATCATCACACATCCTTCTTTCACAAATGAAAGAGGGGCTGTGTTTCAGGCAGACAGCAGAAAGTCAAACCCACAGAGCCTGACACAAACAACTCAGGTCTCATCATGTCCATCATGTTCCAAACCTGGTCCTGATGAAACTTCTAGTATGTTGGCTTTTACTTTGAAACATGATTTGAAAGACAATCGAATGAAGGAGTGTGTGCAAAAAAAATATATATAAAGCATGCCGTTACTTGTGTTTTTTGTCTTGTGTGAGTGTAAACCAATTACAGGAACAACTACAGTCTGTCAATTCTGTGATTGTGCTGGCTATGTGGATACAAGGACAGATTCTTCAGAGTATAAAGAAAGGCAAATACTTCAGCCAGGTATTTGGAAACTAATCTCTTGCACAAACAAAGAATTGGTGGGTGTTTTATGGCATGGAAGTGATCAAAGTTGGTTTGGTCAAATTAAAAGATGTACAGATAGTGTGGTGGGGCAGTGGTCTCGAGTGTCAACCCAAGCATGAGAAAAAACAGTGAAAAGCGGACATTTTATAAAAAGACTTAACTTGAGCTCAGTATAGGAAGTGCATCACTTCCTCATATTTACCCTGCCAGGGTTGGGTGCATTACATCATGCTTTATGAATGCCTTGTGTGGTGTTCACCATTGTTACCATTGAAATTAAGTCAAACTTTAACCGGACATGAGAAGAAATGTGTCATAACCATGTATGATTTATACAAGAGCTCAAAAGTCTTTCTGGGAAATTTTAGGAGTGGCATTCACATTCATTTTGGAGATCTTTAAATCTTAGGTTTGTCCCCTTAAGGTTTTCTATGGGATGTAAGGGGGTCTAGTTCTCTTCACTGACAACACATATTCTCTACAGCTCTAGGGAGGGGGGAGCCAAGTTGTTCATGGCCGTATAAGCCCTGAATGTTAATATGATAAGATAAAATAGACTTTATTATTCCCCACACTGGGGAAATTCACCTGCAGTGAAGTTATTGCAGCTCAAAAGTAAAATTCACACACATCAGAATAACACAAACACAGGAAAAATATACAAAAAGTATTCTAAGAAATAGAAGAAAAACAGAGATCATAATAATAATAGTAGGCTAATATGTACATTATAAACACCCTTATTATAAACAGACAGGTAAAACAGATACCCAAATCAGAATTGTAGCCTACTGCATGCTACTTAAGTAGGCTAGTCTTCAGTTATAAATTAGGATATGTAGCCTACTTTTCTTAAATATATTCAATTCATGCTACTTTGTACTTCTATTTTATAGGTGACGTGATTCATGTTTTTTTCCCAGCTAATATTAACAGCATTGACTGGAAAACTGCATGTGCAGGGGGTGTCAGACTGGGGGTGGAAATGGGACTGAGTACCCAGGGCCCTCATGTGAGAAGGGCCCAAAAAGATGCTAGAAAGAATAGCTCTGTGGATGCAGGGCAAGGCCCACAGAGAATTACTGTTTATTACAGGGCCCAGAATTTTGTGCTACGCCCCTAAACATGTTTCTGGCTCAGGAAAAGATATGCGTCACTGATTACCGAGATAGCCACGCCTGTTTCCAACAGTCTGCAGTCGTGAAGAACCACCCATATTCGACCATTGTGGATTAGCAGCTGCCAGTGATTCTTCGCATTTGGTTGGGTAAGTCAAAACACTGTACCCATTCTTGAACAAACTAACGGTTACACTGCAAAAACGAACCGAAGTCGCCATATCATATGAACGTGACCAAAACAATATATTATTAACGTTTGTTGATGTTACGTTAGCTAGTTAGCTAACTGATAGCTAGCTAATACCTAACGTTAGCTAAACCCAACCTGGGTTGGAAGCTAGCTACCTACTTCGGGAACGTTAGAAAAGACATTGGCAGATTAGAACTTCCGGGATCAATTACTCTATAGCGAAATGTTAACTCACAAACGACGCATCTTTCCTACCGTAGTAAATGGATTATTTATTTAAAAACTCGGCTCAACACAATGTAACGCATTTACCCACCCTTAGCATCTAGCCAACGCTACCAGTATTGTCAGCATAAGCTATGTCTATTATATAGCTGGCTAAGGCTAGATATGAATGTTAATGAACGTTAACGCTAGTCTGTTTTAATGAAAGAAGATGGAGGCAGCAACCTAGCTAGCGTTACGCGTTAGTAGTTTTAAGGGCTGACATGTTACTCCTATTGGTATGTGTGTATTTCTCTTTGTAAAACAGATGCCGAATTTTCCAGGCGAAGCTGTCGCTACGAACAATATGCGAAATAGCTTGATAATATTAAGTACATAAGCAGTTCTACACTAATTGGTTAATATTGATATAATTTGAATGGGGTTTGGCGTATTGTTTTCTCAGGCAACTAAAGACAGGACTAGCTAAATATCGAATTTGAACCAGTAGATATATGTCGTTACACATTATTTGAGACTCGTTATTTGTGGTTTAATGTGTTTCGTGGAGTCTGCTCTGCTTGAAGTGATGGGAATAACGGCGTTACTTTTTCCAGTAACGAGTAATGTAATTGATTACTCTCACCACCTTAATAACGCTGTTACCGTTAATGCTGAAAAATTGGGCGCGTTACTATAATTGAAGCTGTTTTTCATCAGACCAACTAGATCTTACTATAATTGAAGCTGTTTTTCATCAGACCAACTAGATCTCTGAGCCGAGAGGCTTCCTTGGTTAGTGGGCAGTGCACGACACATGCGCATAAATGCTGAGGTTGAGTAAAATGTCATGGTAAGCCAATCAGATGTAGAGTTGGGTGGGTGTCCGAAGACAGGTATGGCGTAAGGAAATACAGGACTAACTTTTCCTGATTTTCCACCCTTGTCAGAAAACATAGGCACCATGACTCTATAGTGGCTACTCCGAAGCTAATCGCCGTCACTCTCTCACTTATCCCTCGCACTATCTCTCTCTCTCTCTCTCTCTCTCTCACACGCACACACACGCCGGTTCGGCGCACACATCAGCGCACAAGTAGAAACATCAGGCCACTTATGTTATTTGCACCACAAAGACTGTATATATTTTGTGCATTTGTATTAATTTTAATTAATGTAATTTATACTATTTATTGATCCCCAGTGGGGAAATTACAATTTACACTCTGTGTACACTTTGTTAGTAATGACTACACACAGGTCTGAAATACACACACATGCCCAGGACCTATTCATGCACAAATGGAGAAATAATAATGTATACTTTATTAATCCCACTAGGGGAAATTTCAATTTACACTCCGCTGTGGGCTGCCAGCTGGACCAGTGCCCTGAGCGGTTGGGGGTATGGTGCTTTGCTCAAGAGCACCTGGCAGTGCCCAGGAGGTGAAGTGGCATCTCTCCAGCCACCAATCCACACGCTCCGCATTGGGACTTGAACCAGCGACCCTCCGGTTCCCAACCAAACTCACTACAGACAGAGCTACTCCCGCCCCTTAAGTGTCCATTTCATTATAATATTCAGATTTACCATAAATAATTGAGTTCCATTAAAGAGGGATGGAGGCGGGGTCACATTTGGGCATTTAAAAATTTACTTGAAAGTAACTCATTAGGTACTTTCTGAAGTAACTAGTTACTTTTATAATTTGTAACTATCAAATTTAGTTACTTTTTGGAAGAAGAAACTGTAACTAATTACTTTTTAAAAGTAACTTGTCCAACACTGGAATCAGTGCGAATATGAACCATATAAGTTAACATGCTGACTCTTTTGCTTACATTTGCATTTCTCTTTTCCAGAAAGTTCACAGACTTTAGTCAGACTTGGCAGATGCCATCATGTTTGTCACTTACTTCCTACTACTGAGCAGTCTTGGCCTTGCCGTTGTTACACAAGGTGAGTGGCAGAGCGGATAAGCATGTGACATAAGCTATATACACAAGCTGTTTACTTCTCTCACTTCTAGTGTTCATCTTTTCTCTTTCTGTATTTTTCATTGTAGCTCAAAACTGCTCCAAACCTGCAGGAGGAGACAACATGAGCTTGAAGGGCGATGACATTCTTTTACAAACATTCCCAGATGGGAAGCAAGTGGCTTTTGCCTGCAATATTGGCTATACATCCATAGGAGGGTCTTCGACCATTACTTGTATTGCTGGCACCTGGACTCCTGTGAGGCTGAAATGCGACAGTAAATGACACTGCATTCTTACATTCAAATTTGTAAAAGCAGCAATAATGTGGCAATATTTTCTGGTCTTTGACCAACCAGGAAATTACGAGATGAAAAGAGATGATATCGAGCAACCATTCTGTTGAATTCATTTGGACCGGATGCCGCATGTGCTTAAATCCTTACAAGGGTATCTTCTTTTCAGGGTTCGAGTGTGGCTCTGCTGGAGATGTGATGAACGGAAACGTCAATTACCCTGAAGGGACACAGTTTGGGGATAAACTAGTGGTCACTTGCAACACAGGGTTAGTAATAAACTGATAACTAGGATGGTTCATGTTAAGAGAATTAGTTTTTACAATGTAATTGTAAGAAATGTATTTGCCTTAAAATGTCAGCAACCATCATGTTTCCACATCAAAAAATGGATTCTAATCAAAATTCTAATCATTTGGGCTTACCAGTCAGTGTTATGTGAAATAAAGGGGCACAGATTACACATTGCACAGATTCTTCTTGACATGTTTTGTCTGAAGTCAAACATTTTTTCTTTATTCCCTAATTAGCTTCGTAATGGTCCCCTTTGGTAAAGGTGAAGTCCTTTGTGGAGCACAAGGGTGGTTGGACAGGTTGCCCACATGTGAAGGTTGGTCATCTCCTGTGTTAATACAAGACACATGACTAAATGAAAACTGTGTATTTCCATTTTAATAGATGTCACTTTCATTTTGCAGTGATGACTTGTGACCCGCCAGCTCAGATAGAGAATGGCGTTTTCCGTCCAGTCAAAGATTCCTATGTCTATAGAGAAGTTGTGCAGTACAAATGTCAAGACGGTTATACACTTTCTGGATCAGTTTCAATATCATGTTCAGAACATGGAACATTTGGTCCTCCTCCAACATGTATCGGTAAGTGTTTCCAAACTTTTCTCAACCTTTTTTCCCAGTGTAAACTCAGCTGTGACTGACACTCTCCCATACGTTGGACAATTGTATTCATTTCTCCTTTAAAATGTTCTCTGCCTGCAGTGGTTCAATGTAAGGAGCCTAACATAGCCAATGCTCGCCAGCTGGAGGGTTCTCGACCCCCTCATGGATACAGGGCTACCGTGACATACGGGTGCATGTCTGGGTATGTTATGGACGGACAGCGCACCCAAACATGTGAAATAAATAGTCAGTGGTCCCCTGGACTTCCAACATGTCAAAGTAAGTCATTAATTGAAATTACTACTTGGTGGAAGTCTGTAAAGAAAAGTCAACCTGTTAGTTTGACCATGAGGAAGACATGATTAGTGTGCTAATTCAGATACCATCACATTTCTACATGTGATTGATCTCATAAGATTGTATATACTTCTGTCAGTACTTTCCCTTTTTAGATAAAGTTTGCATTTTGTGTGTGCTTTTGCTCTGTTCAAATTTTTTTTTTAAAGAACAGGATCAAAAGTCTGTGTTTTGTATTTGCCACTCAAATGTCCTTTTTTATTTATGTGAAGAAATTACTTAGATTAGATAATACTTAATTCACCCCAACAGTGGGCAAAATTCCCTTATTACAGCAGCAGCGATTTTCTACAGTAAACGCCAAAAAAAAACAAGGAAAACACACAAACAGGCAAACAACAGACAATGAGCAGAAGGTGAATGCCATATTGAAAGTTTCAGGATGAATCAATGAAAAGATTTAACCACGCAGCCTCTGTTTGCCACAAAGATTATATAAGTATAACCTAAGATATGAAGGAGGTTTGAAGTAGTAATTAGAGCCGTGTGTGCGTGTTTTATTTTCATAGTTGGATGGGCATTAAAGATCATTTTGTTTTTGGTCAAAAAATACATTTAACTTAATTGGCCAAGGTTGTAGAGATTGAGTGGAGGCCTGGCCACATCCTAAGTGTGTGTGTGTGTCTAATCACATATCTGTTTAAAATATCTGTTTCCACAGGCTATATAACATGATTAAAGTGGCTATATGTAACTTACAGTTTGTCATGATTGTAGCGGCCACTTTGGACATAAGCGGTAGCGTTTTTATCACACCCGCTGTCGTAAAGGTGTTTTCTTTACACTGCTATGTTGCCCACTGCATTACAGAGTTAGCCTTACCGGGAGGTCATATAGTTGCGATGAATGTTTTGCTCAGGCAGTAATTTAGTACGGTGGCTGACAGGGGCAAACGCCCTCAACTTGAGAAAACACATGCAAATAGACAAAACACAAGCAAATTAAGAAAACCACTTCATAAATTTGACAACACATGCACAGCATTCAGCAAACGCGCTGGAAATACACTCAACACTACACTATACACTAAACATGCTCCAAATACAGAAAAGATGCAAAAAGAAAAGCACACAAACTCCGAAAAAAGGAGCGATGCAACAACAAAAGCAGACAAACGCAAAAAGCAAATACAACAAAAAATCCGCTGCATCCAGGTTAGAGGGAGCGCTAAGTGGGACAGCTTGGTTTTTACACCCCACGGGGAGAGAGCGCTCTGCCTTTTATGGGTATGGCTGCAGCCTGGAGACCTCCCTTCCATAGACCGTATATTTAAAGTAATATCATATTTAACATTTATTGTGTAATCTGGATGCAGCAGACACATACCTTCTAAAATAAAATAAAAATACAATTAGGCCTATCTAAAGAAATCTTCTGCTATCCTTTGCTGGATACAGTAACACAGACTTTTCTGGTGTTACAAAGAAATCGGTGACCCGTCAGAATGTGTGTTATATTAAAAACGATATAAAAATGAGCGTCTTGTTTGCTGTTACAGGTCATTTATGATCGTCAAATGAAAAATTACAGTTTGAGAAACATTTCAAAGTACTTATAGTCACTTTTGAAGAGAATACGTGTATCTTTGTGGTATTAGCATTCTGTGATGTCGGTAACAGTGCCCTGAATCATGTTTTTGCAGGAATGCCAGACCCAACTAAACCCACCACCACCACTACTACCACCACCACCACCACCACCACAACACCACCACATTCTCCCCCCACGCCACCAGGTAAAATCCATGTTCATGCTTAACGAGCCTTTTGCAGCCCTACAGTGTTGTCACCTGACAAAATGGTGCAATTTGTTTGGGCCTTTTTGGGCTGATGGACACCAAAGGGCTAAACTGTTTTACTGTGTAATAATAATGCTAATTAATGTATATTTGATCAAACTGCTATCGTTGTGTCACGGAATTACAGTTGAATGAGCCTAGTGAAGTATAAAGAAGGCTGTAGCAAAGGGCCGCAGGTTGGAGTCGAACCCCGGCCCACTGCGTTGAGGAGTAGACCTCTATATATGGGCACCTGCTCTACCAACTGAGCTATCTAGGCGCCGACATATCTTAAATTTTCTGAACAATACATTGTCATTGACAATTTAGTGTTTTAGAAAAGCTGCTTTGATTTTTACATGTATCACCATTTGTGAATGACCTTCCATGTTTTTTTTTTGTTTTTTTTTACAGAAAATCACGGACCTAAGGTGGCTATAGGCGTGGTTGTTTGTCTTGGTAAGTTTCAACTTCATCTTTGAACAGTAGATCCAGAATGGAAATAAGATAAAGCATTAATTTCATAAAGACAAAGCCTTTTGGGATTACCAAAACCCTTTTCATGGTAGGCACCTAGATGGGCCCTTTTTTTTTTTTTTTTTTTAACATCATCATCTCAAACATTTCAATTTGTTTTTCTCATCAAAGTAATCATCCTTTCTGGGGTGGTTGGAGCCGTGTTATACATGAAGAAAAAACGGTAAAAAGTTGTCTTATGTCTTGTGTCTGATGACTAACTCCTTTTTAAAATGGCCTTGTCCCTGTCATGGCTTTTCCGACCTTTTGTTGATGTCCTCTTGCATATGGCCAGCATTTAGTCTTTATTCTATTAACGCCCCCTCTGTCTGTCAAGTTTTATTAAGTGTTGCATGGATAGCTTTGCATGTGCATTTGTAATGCTTTTACAAAGGTTTCCTCTACCACACAGTTTCAACGTTGTCCCAAGGGAGCGCTGCAGTGAACCCTCAAAACACTCTCTTACACAGTGCTGGAGATCACTCTGTAGGAAGAGCGCTGCCCCAAGTTCCTTTTTTGGTGGTTTTGATCAAGTGTTGATAAACTTGTCGGCCAAGTTGTGAAGCATTTTTAGGTATGCAGTGTGTTTTTGTTAATGCTCTGCAGCATTGGTTTCCATGGATGTCACATATTTGCGTGACAGAGGAAGCACAGGTTCTAGTAATGGCATAGAAATGACGTTCCATTTGGTGCGGCCCCCGAATGTGACATTTAACACCGGGTCACACTGCACACACCTTACGAGCACCAGGAATGACCGCTTGCAGAAAGCTACTGGTTGCATTGCAACTAGACGCACCTTGCGAGTGTCAGAAGTTACGTCCGGTCATTATTGGTAGTGTAATTTGCAAACTTGATCTTGGGCGAACAGCACATGCTGTCATGGAAACGATTTTTTTTCCATTGACTAATTTCTGCAAAAGGAGAAAGTGGTGGTGGCTGCCAGTATGTCCCATTTTTGGAAATATTTCTGCGGACTGCTGCTGCTGTTGTGACGTTGAGGTGACCTGCTTTTTTCTGCTCTTAGAAATAAACGTGTATTTTTAGGCTGTAAGAGACAGACGAAAGCAGCAGACGGGTGTGTGTGTGTGTGTGGGGGGGAGAGGTATTCTTTAAATATGATTGGCCTTGTTGTCTTTTGGGTGAAGAGGGTGTTTTCTGGACTTCCTTAAAGTCTCCTCACTTCTTATTGGCGTGGTCGTGCCCAAGCAGCAACGTTGACCAGTCATTGTTGGATTACAGCTCTCGGAGAGACTGTCCTGACAGTGTGGCTCCAAAAGAGAAAGACGATGTAGAACTCCCGTTACGAGGAGAGACTGCCAAGCACAGCTGAACTCATTTATTCCAAATAAATGGATGGTAATGTTTTTTTTTTTTGATATTCCGTACTCCATGCCCATGATGTGTTACTAATGTTCCTTCTATATTCTCTGCGGCAGTTAACTCTCATCTCTTAAAACCCTTTCTCTTTCACAGGACTTTTGTCACCCAATTTTTCTAAAAATGTCAAATTGAAATTTCCTTTTTCTTTTTTTTCTTCTTTTTTCTGTTTCTGTAGTAAGCATCACAGTCCTTTATCTCCAACATTACTGAGGTAAAAAGGGCTGGTTGAGAAGAGGACTTCTTGGACTAACTGTGCACCCCCTCCCAACAACAGTCCGAGATTGAACAAATTTGAGCTCAATCCTTAGCTCGTGCTTCAAGCGGCTCCTCCAATAAGTCGAAAATATTTCCATCTTTGATAGGCTATTCACTACTACATTTCCCCTTCTACGTAATTCCATTAACTGTCCGGAATGCCTTCCAATTATTATTTTTTTTTTTTATACAACAACACATCAGAGTTTCCATGCCGCAATTATGAAGAAATGAGATGTATATCGGAAGCTTAAAGGGGCTCTACTGAAAATACTGAAACAATGGCGGGGTAGGCTCTCCCAGAACGTTCCCCAATGCCTACGAAGGAGTGGGACTTCATTCTCTGCTACGGACGCCATTACTCCCACTGAATCGTCACGCAGCAAATATTTGTCGGCTGCTACGTTAATGGTCTGAATGTCGAGAACAGCCCCCACTTTTTTTTATCTCCATGTTGATTAGAACTTTTGCACTATAGCTTATAGCACAGCTCAGCTTGCCCGTTGCAACTCAGTTACACTGAGGGCTCGAAACAGGCAAAATCAGTAAAGAATGTTAGAATAGTTTTTGTATAAACTTTAAAACCGATCAGTCTTGCAGTTTGAGTTTGATGCTTAAGAACACAGTGAATTAGCCTCTATTTACTTCTGTAAGAAATGTCAACATTCGTGTAACTAATGTGGATAAAATTATAAATAGTGTAAATGAGAGGCTCCTAGTCGATAAACCAGTCCTCCAGTCTTGTAAATAACAAGTGGGATCTGTGAAACAGTCCCAAGCATAGTGCCTAAATCAAAGGCGTGTTCAATATGCCTGATTTAAAAAAAAAAAAAAAAAGCCAAGTGTTTTAGCTTGTTGTTTGTCAGTTGTTGAATGTTTGTACCATTAATAGAGGCTTAATGGTCGGCCTACCTTAACTGAGAATGCTTAATAATTGGTCATGTTTAATGGCATTTTTGGCCCATTTCTATTGTGCAATGTGTGTGTGATCTTCACCAAATCAAGTTAAAACTAAAAGGAAAAATATAAATTGGTAATTAAAAGAAACAATTGATCAGGTATTGGTTTTGTAGACATCTCTCTTCTAGAGTGTCGGTTGTGTGGTGGTATACAAATACTAATCTGAGAAGAAGATGCATACTTTAGTATTAGGACAGAGGTATTGTGTCTGTGGTTTAAGATGTATAGACTTAGTTCTGAATTAAGTGCACTAGCCTGGCTTTGTATCTGTATTTATTAAACAAAATTGTGTCCACATCTCAGTGAGTTTTTTATTATTTTAACATCACTTTGTTCAAATGATTTAAATAAAACAATGGTAAATGGATGGCAATTATTACAACTGTTGTCAGTAATTCAGCCATTCACTCACACGCTGTAGGCCAGGTGTGGCCACACATCTGGAGTCAGTTACAAATATTACAAAGGTCAGTGTAGTATAATAAGTTAATAAAAGTATTGGTATAGAATTTCACAAAAATGGGATAAAAGTTATGTCATGAAAATTAAAGTCAGTATAGAATGTTGCTATGTAAAAATCATGGAAATGTAGGTCAAAAATGTTAATATATTATGTAATAAAATTTAATTAAAAATGTCAAATGTGATAGTCATAGGAAAGTATGTTGAAATGTCACAGTATGTCAAAGTATAGTATGTCGAAAGCCACAAAATGTCAGTGTATAAGTTGAAAAGTCAGTTTATGTTGAAGAAAGTCAGAAAACATTTTAGTATAGTATGTTGAAAGTCAGACTTTTAACATACTATACTATGACCTTTTATACAGTAGAGTATTTTGAAAAAGAAGTCAGTGTAGTCTGTCGAAGAAACTCAAATGTGATAAAGTAGTAAGTAGTAAGAAATCAATATAAAGTTATGTAAAAAAAATCAGAAATTTTTTTTTAGGAGAAATTCCTAGTATTGTATGACAAAAAAAGTAACAAAAGTCATAGATTCAAGATTCAAAATCCTTTATTAATGCCACATAAGGGAAATTGACATTGTTGCAGCAGCAAGGAACAAGGGAAACATAAAGACATGAAGAGAATGAATAGTAACAGTTGCATTAACAGCCTGTCAATAAAGGAGCTGCTCAGGGCCGTCAGAGAATCCTGGCGTTGGGTGGGATGAGTTTTCCATCATGGAGGATATTTTAGCCACTGTCCTGTCTCCATCACCACGACAGAAAAAGTCATGGAACAGGATGTTGAAGAAAGTCATGAAAAGTCATTGTATAGTATGTTGATAAAAGTCATAGTATAGTATGTCGATAAAAGTCACAGTATAGTATGTTGATAAAAGTCATTGTATAGTATGTCGATAAAAGTCATTGTATAGTATGTCGATAAAAGTCATTGTATAGTATGTTGATGAAAGTCATAGTATAGTATGTCAATAAAAGTCATTGTATAGTATGTTGATAAAAGTCATAGTATAGTATGTCGATAAAAGTCATAGTATAGTATGTCGATAAAAGTCATTGTATAGTATGTCGATAAAAGTTATAGTATAGTATGTCGTTAAAAGTCATTGTATAGTATGTCGATAAAAGTCATTGTATAATATGTCGATAAAAGTAACGGTTATAGTATATCGATAAAAGTCATAGTATAGTACAATGTTTCCCAAACTTAGGGTCGGGACCCAAAATGGGTCGCAGACCCGTTTATTGGGTCGCCAATTGGGAGAGTAAAATGAGAATCTGGCTTTTCGACTCTAGAAACCTGAAAAACAGAATGAAAAAATTAAACCTGAAAAACAAATACAGAAACAGACTAAATGCTCAGCATGACCTCAGAATGACCTCAGCATGACCTCAGCATGACCTCAGAACAAGTCATTGTGTAGTATGTTGATAAAAGTCACGGTTATAGTATATCAATAAAAGTCATAGTATAGTATGTCGATAAAAGTCATAGTATAGTATGTCGATAAAAGTCACGGTTATAGTATATCGATAAAAGTCATTGTATAGTATGTCGATAAAAGTCCTAGTATAGTATGTCGATAAAAGTCATAGTATAGTATGTCGATAAAAGTCCTAGTATAGTATGTCGATAAAAGTCATTGTATAGTATGTTGATAAAAGTCATAGTATAGTATGTCGATAAAATTCATTGTATAGTATGTTGATAAAAGTCATAGTATAGTATGTTGATGAAAGTCATTGTATAGTATGTTGATAAAAGTCATAGTATAGTATGTCGATAAAAGTCATTGTATAGTATATTGATAAAAGTCACGGTTATAGTAAATCAATAAAAGTCACGGTTATAGTGTGTCGATAAAAGTCATAGTCTAGTATGTAGATGAAAGTCTTTGTATAGTATGTCGATAAAAGTCATAGTATAGTATGTCGATAAAAGTCATAGTATAGTATGTCGATAAAAGTCATAGTATAGTATGTCGATAAAAGTCACTGTATAGTATGTCGATAAAAGTCACGGTTATAGTATGTCGATAAAAGTCATAGTATAGTATATCGATAAAAGTCATTGTATAGTATGTCGATAAAAGTCCTAGTATAGTATGTCGATAAAAGTCATAGTATAGTATGTCGATAAAAGTCATAGGATAGTATGTCGATAAAAGTCATAGTATAGTATGTCGATAAAAGTCCTAGTATAGTATGTCGATAAAAGTCATTGTATAGTATGTTGATAAAAGTCATAGTATAGTATGTCGATAAAATTCATAGTATAGTATGTCGATAAAAGTCATGGTTATAGTATGTCGATAAAAGTCATTGTATAGTATGTCGATAAAAGTCCTAGTATAGTATGTCGATAAAAGTCATTGTATAGTATGTTGATAAAAGTCATAGTATAGTATGTCGATAAAAGTCATTGTATAGTATGTTGATAAAAGTCATAGTATAGTATGTCAATAAAAGTCACGGTTATAGTATATCGATAAAAGTCACGGTTATAGTGTGTCGATAAAAGTTATAGTATAGTATGTCGATAAAAGTCATTGTATAGTATGTCGATAAAAGTCATAGTATAGTATGTTGATAAAAGTCATTGTATAGTATGTCGATAAAGTCATAGTATAGTATGTCGATAAAAGTCATAGTATAGTATGTCGATAAAAATCATAGTATAGTATGTCGATAAAATTCATTGTATAGTATGTTGATAAAAGTCATAGTATAGTATGTTGATGAAAGTCATTGTATAGTATGTTGATAAAAGTCATAGTATAGTATGTCGATAAAAGTCATTGTATAGTATATTGATAAAAGTCACGGTTATAGTAAATCAATAAAAGTCACGGTTATAGTGTGTCGATAAAAGTCATAGTCTAGTATGTAGATGAAAGTCTTTGTATAGTATGTCGATAAAAGTCATAGTATAGTATGTCGATAAAAGTCATAGTATAGTATGTCGATAAAAGTCATAGTATAGTATGTCGATAAAAGTCACTGTATAGTATGTCGATAAAAGTCACGGTATAGTATGTCGATAAAAGTCATAGTATAGTATATCGATAAAAGTCATTGTATAGTATGTCGATAAAAGTCATAGTATAGTATGTCGATAAAAGTCATAGTATAGTATGTCGATAAAAGTCATAGTATAGTATGTCGATAAAAGTCATAGTATAGTATGTCGATAAAAGTCATAGTATAGTATGTCGATAAAAGTCATTGTATAGTATGTTGATAAAAGTCATAGTATAGTATGTCGATAAAAGTCATAGTATAGTATGTCGATAAAAGTCATGGTTATAGTATGTCGATAAAAGTCATTGTATAGTATGTCGATAAAAGTCCTAGTATAGTATGTCGATAAAAGTCATTGTATAGTATGTTGATAAAAGTCATAGTATAGTATGTCGATAAAAGTCATTGTATAGTATGTTGATAAAAGTCATAGTATAGTATGTCAATAAAAGTCACGGTTATAGTATATCGATAAAAGTCACGGTTATAGTGTGTCGATAAAAGTTATAGTATAGTATGTCGATAAAAGTCATTGTATAGTATGTCGATAAAAGTCATAGTATAGTATGTTGATAAAAGTCATTGTATAGTATGTCGATAAAGTCATAGTATAGTATGTTGATAAAAGTCATAGTATAGTATGTCGATAAAAATCATAGTATAGTATGTCGATAAAAGTCATAGTATAGTATGTCGATAAAAGTCATAGTATAGTATGTCGATAAAAGTCATGGTATAGTATGTCGATAAAAGTCATAGCATAGTATGTCGATAAAAGTCATAGTATAGTATGTCGATAAAAGTCATATAGTATGTCGATAAAAGTCACGGTTATAGTATGTCGATAAAAGTCATTGTATAGTATGTCGATAAAAGTCATTGTATAGTATGTTGATAAAGGTCATAGTATAGTATGTCGATAAAAGTCATAGTATAGTATGTCGATAAAAGTCATAGTATAGTATGTCGATAAAAGTCATTGTATAGTATGTCGATAAAAGTCATAGTATAGTATGTCGATAAAAGTCATAGTATAGTATGTCGATAAAAGTCATTGTATAGTATGTCGATAAAAGTCATAGTATAGTATGTTGATAAAAGTCATTGTATAGTATGTCGATAAAGTCATAGTATAGTATGTTGATAAAAGTCATAGTATAGTATGTCGATAAAAGTCATAGTATAGTATGTCGATAAAAGTCATGGTATAGTATGTCGATAAAAGTCATAGCATAGTATGTCGATAAAAGTCATAGTATAGTATGTCGATAAAAGTCATATAGTATGTCGATAAAAGTCACGGTTATAGTATGTCGATAAAAGTCATTGTATAGTATGTCGATAAAAGTCATTGTATAGTATGTTGATAAAGGTCATAGTATAGTATGTCGATAAAAGTCATAGTATAGTATGTCGATAAAAGTCATAGTATAGTATGTCGATAAAAGTCATTGTATAGTATGTCGATAAAAGTCATAGTATAGTATGTCGATAAAAGTCATAGTATAGTATGTCGATAAAAGTCAATGTATAGTATGTCGATAAAAGTCATTGTATAGTATGTCGATAAAAGTCATAGTATATTATGTCGATAAAAGTCATAGTATAGTATGTCGATAAAAGTCACGGTTATAGTATGTCGATAAAAGTCATAGTATAGTATGTCGATAAAAGTCATTGTATAGCATGTCGATAAAAGTCACGGTTATAGTATATCGATAAAAGTAATTGTATAGTATGGCGATAAAAGTCATAGTATAGTATGTCGATGAAAGTCATAGTATAGTATGTCGATAAAAGTCATTGTATAGTATGGCGATAAAAGTCATAGTATAGTATGTCGATGAAAGTCATAGTATAGTATGTCGATAAAAGTCATTGTATAGTATGTTGATAAAAGTCATAGTATAGTATGTCGATAAAAGTCATTGTATAGCATGTCGATAAAAGTCACGGTTATAGTATATCGATAAAAGTAATTGTATAGTATGTCGATAAAAGTCATAGTATAGTATGTCAATAAAAGTCATAGTATAGTATGTCGATAAAAGTCATAGTATAGGATGTCGATAAAAGTAATTGTATAGTATGTCGATAAAAGTCATAGTATAGTATGTCGATAAAAGTCATAGTATAGTATGTTGATAAAAGTCATAGTATAGTATGTTAATAAAAGTCACTTTATAGTATGTCGATAAAAGTCATAGTATAGTATGTTGATAGAAGTCATTGTATAGTATGCCGATAAAAGTCATAGTATAGTATGTTGAAAAAAGTCACGGTTATAGTATGTCGATAAAAGTCATTGTATAGTATGTTGATAAAAGTCATAGTATAGTATGTTGATAAGTCATAGTATAGTATGTCGATAAAAGTCATAGTATAGTATGTCGATAAAAGTCATAGTATAGTATGTCGATAAAAGTCATAGTATAGTATGTCAACAAAAGTCATAGTATAGTATGTCAATAAAAGTCATAGTATAGTATGTCGATAAAAGTCACTTTATAGTATGTCGATAAAAGTCATAGTATAGTATGTCAATAAAAGTCATAGTATAGTATGTCGATAAAAGTCATTGTATAGTATGTTGATAAAAGTCATAGTACAGTATGTTCATAAAAGTTACTGTATAGTATGTCGATAAAAGTCACGGTTATAGTATGTCGATAAAAGTCACGGTTATAGTATGTCGATAAAAGTCACGGATATAGTATGTCGATAAAAGTCACGGTTATAGTATGTCGATAAAAGTCATAGTATAGTATGTCGATAAAAGTCATAGTATAGTATGTTGATAAAAGTCATAGTATAGTATGTCGATAAACGTCATAGTATAGTATGTTGATAAAAGTCATAGTATAGTATGTCGATAAAAGTCATAGTATAGTATGTCGATAAAAGTCATTGTCTAGTATGTTGATAAAAGTCATAGTATAGTATGTCAATAAAAGTCATTGTATAGTATGTTGATAAAAGTCATTGTATAGTATGTTGATAAAAGTCATAGGATAGTATGTCAATAAAAGTCATTGTATAGTATGTTGATAAAAGTCATTGTATAGTATGTTGATAAAAGTCATAGTATAGTATGTCGATAAAAGTCATATTATAGTATGTCGATAAAAGTCACGGTTATAGTATGTCGATAAAAGTCATTGTATAGTATGTTGATAAAAGTCACGGTTATAGTATATCAATAAAAGTCATAGTATAGTATGTCGATTAAAAGTCATAGTATAGTATGTTGAAAAAAGTCACGGTTATAGTATGTCGATAAAAGTCATTGTATAGTATGTTGATAAAAGTCATAGTATAGTATGTTGATAAAAGTCATAGTATAGTATGTCGATAAAAGTCATAGTATAGTATGTCAATAAAAGTCATAGTATAGTATGTCGATAAGTCACTTTATAGTATGTTGATAAAAGTCATAGTATAGTATGTCAATAAAAGTCATAGTATAGTATGTTGATAAAAGTCATAGTATAGTATGTCGATAAAAGTCATTGTATAGTATGTTGATAAAAGTCATAGTACAGTATGTTGATAAAAGTTACTGTATAGTATGTCGATAAAAGTCACGGTTATAGTATGTCGATAAAAGTCACGGTTATAGTATGTCGATAAAAGTCACGGTTATAGTATGTCGATAAAAGTCATAGTATAGTATGTCGATAAAAGTCATAGTATAGTATGTCGATAAAAGTCATTGTATAGTATGTCGATAAAAGTCATAGTATAGTATGTTGATAAAAGTCATAGTATAGTATGTCGATAAACGTCATAGTATAGTATGTTGATAAAAGTCATAGTATAGTATGTCGATAAAAGTCATTGTATAGTATGTTGATAAAAGTCATAGTATAGTATGTCGATAAAAGTCATTGTTTAGCATGTCGATAAAAGTCACGGTTATAGTATATCGATAAAAGTAATTGTATAGTATGGCGATAAAAGTCATAGTATAGGTTGTCGATAAAAGTAATTGTATAGTATGTCGATAAAAGTCATAGTATAGTATGTCAATAAAAGTCATAGTATAGTATGTTGATAAAAGTCATAGTATAGTATGTTGATAAAGTCATTGTATAGTATGTCGATAAAAGTCATATTATAGTATGTCGATAAAAGTCATATAGTATGTCGATAAAAGTCACGGTTATAGTATGTCAATAAAAGTCATAGTATAGTATGTCAATAAAAGTCATTGTATAGTATGTCGATAAAAGTCACGGTTATAATATGTCGATAAAAGTCATAGTATAGAATGTTGATAAAAGTCATTGTATAGTATGTTGATAAAAGTCATAGTATAGTATGTCGATAAAAGTCATTGTATAGTATGTCGATAAAAGTCACGGTTATAGTATATCGATAAAAGTCATAGTATAGTATGTCGATAAAAGTCATAGTATAGCATGTCAATAAAAGTCATAGTATAGTATGTCGATAAAAGTCATTGTATAGTATGTTGATAAAAGTCATAGTACAGTATGTTGATAAAAGTCATAGTATAGTATGTTGATAAGTCATAGTATAGTATGTCGATAAAAGTCATAGTATAGTATGTCGATAAAAGTCATAGTATAGTATGTCAATAAAAGTCATAGTATAGTATGTCGATAAAAGTCATAGTATAGTATGTCAATAAAAGTCATAGTATAGTATGTCAATAAAAGTCATAGTATAGTATGTCGATAAAAGTCATTGTATAGTATGTTGATAAAAGTCATTGTACAGTATGTTGATAAAAGTCATTGTATAGTATGTTGATAAAAGTCACTGTATATTGATAAAAGTCATAGTATAGTATGTCGATAAAAGTCATTGTATAGTATGTTGATAAAAGTCACTGTATAGTATATCGATAAAAGTCACGTTATAGTATGTCGATAAAAGTCACGGTTATAGTATGTCGATAAAAGTCATAGTATAGTATGTCGATAAAAGTCAATGTATAGTATGTCGATAAAAGTCAATGTATAGTATGTCGATAAAAGTCAATGTATAGTATGTCAATAAAAGTCACGGTTATAGTATGTCGATAAAAGTCACGGTTATAGTATGTCGATAAAAGTCATTGTATAGTATGTCGATAAAAGTCATAGTATAGTATGTCGATAAAAGTCATAGTATAGTATGTCGATAAAAGTCATAGTATAGTATGTCAATAAAAGTCATAGTATAGTATGTTGATAAAAGTCATAGTATAGTATGTTGATAAAGTCATTGTATAGTATGTCGATAAAAGTCATATTATAGTATGTCGATAAAAGTCAGATAGTATGTCGATAAAAGTCACGGTTATAGTATGTCAATAAAAGTCATTGTATAGTATGTCAATAAAAGTCATTGTATAGTATGTCAATAAAAGTCACGGTTATAATATGTCGATAAAAGTCATAGTATAGAATGTTGATAAAAGTCATTGTATAGTATGTTGATAAAAGTCATAGTATAGTATGTCGATAAAAGTCATAGTATGTCGATAAAAGTCACGGTTATAGTATGTCAATAAAAGTCATAGTATAGTATGTCAATAAAAGTCATTGTATAGTATGTCGATAAAAGTCACGGTTATAATATGTCGATAAAAGTCATAGTATAGAATGTTGATAAAAGTCATTGTATAGTATGTTGATAAAAGTCATAGTATAGTATGTCGATAAAAGTCATATAGTATGTCGATAAAAGTCACGGTTATAGTATGTCAATAAAAGTCATAGTATAGTATGTCAATAAAAGTCATTGTATAGTATGTCGATAAAAGTCACGGTTATAATATGTCGATAAAAGTCATAGTATAGAATGTTGATAAAAGTCATTGTATAGTATGTTGATAAAAGTCATAGTACAGTATGTTGATAAAAGTCATAGTATAGTATGTTGATAAGTCATAGTATAGTATGTCGATAAAAGTCATAGTATAGTATGTCGATAAAAGTCATAGTATAGTATGTCAATAAAAGTCATAGTATAGTATGTCGATAAAAGTCATAGTATAGTATGTCAATAAAAGTCATAGTATAGTATGTCAATAAAAGTCATAGTATAGTATGTCGATAAAAGTCATTGTATAGTATGTTGATAAAAGTCATTGTATAGTATGTTGATAAAAGTCATTGTATAGTATGTTGATAAAAGTCACTGTATATTGATAAAAGTCATAGTATAGTATGTCGATAAAAGTCATTGTATAGTATGTTGATAAAAGTCATTGTATAGTATATCGATAAAAGTCACGTATAGTATGTCGATAAAAGTCACGGTATAGTATGTCGATAAAAGTCATAGTATAGTATGTCGATAAAAGTCAATGTATAGTATGTCGATAAAAGTCAATGTATAGTATGTCGATAAAAGTCAATGTATAGTATGTCAATAAAAGTCACGGTTATAGTATGTCGATAAAAGTCACGGTTATAGTATGTCGATAAAAGTCATTGTATAGTATGTCGATAAAAGTCATAGTATAGTATGTCGATAAAAGTCATAGTATAGTATGTCGATAAAAGTCATAGTATAGTATGTCAATAAAAGTCTTAGTATAGTATGTTGATAAAAGTCATAGTATAGTATGTTGATAAAGTCATTGTATAGTATGTCGATAAAAGTCATATTATAGTATGTCGATAAAAGTCAGATAGTATGTCGATAAAAGTCATAGTTATAGTATGTCAATAAAAGTCATTGTATAGTATGTCAATAAAAGTCATTGTATAGTATGTCAATAAAAGTCATAGTTATAATATGTCGATAAAAGTCATAGTATAGAATGTTGATAAAAGTCATTGTATAGTATGTTGATAAAAGTCATAGTATAGTATGTCGATAAAAGTCATAGTATGTCGATAAAAGTCACGGTTATAGTATGTCAATAAAAGTCATAGTATAGTATGTCAATAAAAGTCATTGTATAGTATGTCGATAAAAGTCACGGTTATAATATGTCGATAAAAGTCATAGTATAGAATGTTGATAAAAGTCATTGTATAGTATGTTGATAAAAGTCATAGTATAGTATGTCGATAAAAGTCATATAGTATGTCGATAAAAGTCACGGTTATAGTATGTCAATAAAAGTCATAGTATAGTATGTCAATAAAAGTCATTGTATAGTATGTCGATAAAAGTCACGGTTATAATATGTCGATAAAAGTCATAGTATAGAATGTTGATAAAAGTCATTGTATAGTATGTTGATAAAAGTCATAGTATAGTATGTCGATAAAAGTCATTGTATAGTATGTCGATAAAAGTCACGGTTATAGTATATCGATAAAAGTCATAGTATAGTATGTCGATAAAAGTCATAGTATAGCATGTCAATAAAAGTCATAGTATAGTATGTCGATAAAAGTCATTGTATAGTATGTTGATAAAAGTCATAGTACAGTATGTTGATAAAAGTCATAGTATAGTATGTTGATAAGTCATAGTATAGTATGTCGATAAAAGTCATAGTATAGTATGTCGATAAAAGTCATAGTATAGTATGTCAATAAAAGTCATAGTATAGTATGTCGATAAAAGTCATAGTATAGTATGTCGATAAAAGTCATAGTATAGTATGTCAATAAAAGTCATAGTATAGTATGTCGATAAAAGTCATTGTATAGTATGTTGATAAAAGTCATTGTACAGTATGTTGATAAAAGTCATTGTATAGTATGTTGATAAAAGTCACTGTATATCGATAAAAGTCATAGTATAGTATGTCGATAAAAGTCATTGTATAGTATGTTGATAAAAGTCACTGTATAGTATATCGATAAAAGTCACGTTATAGTATGTCGATAAAAGTCACGGTTATAGTATGTCGATAAAAGTCAATGTATAGTATGTCGATAAAAGTCAATGTATAGTATGTCAATAAAAGTCACGGTTATAGTATGTCGATAAAAGTCACGGTTATAGTATGTCGATAAAAGTCATTGTATAGTATGTCGATAAAAGTCATAGTATAGTATGTTGATAAAAGTCATAGTATAGTATGTCGATAAAAGTCATAGTATAGTATGTCAATAAAAGTCTTAGTATAGTATGTTGATAAAAGTCATAGTATAGTATGTTGATAAAGTCATTGTATAGTATGTCGATAAAAGTCATATTATAGTATGTCGATAAAAGTCAGATAGTATGTCGATAAAAGTCACGGTTATAGTATGTCAATAAAAGTCATTGTATAGTATGTCAATAAAAGTCATTGTATAGTATGTCAATAAAAGTCACGGTTATAATATGTCGATAAAAGTCATAGTATAGAATGTTGATAAAAGTCATTGTATAGTATGTTGATAAAAGTCATAGTATAGTATGTCGATAAAAGTCATAGTATGTCGATAAAAGTCACGGTTATAGTATGTCAATAAAAGTCATAGTATAGTATGTCAATAAAAGTCATTGTATAGTATGTCGATAAAAGTCACGGTTATAATATGTCGATAAAAGTCATAGTATAGAATGTTGATAAAAGTCATTGTATAGTATGTTGATAAAAGTCATAGTATAGTATGTCGATAAAAGTCATATAGTATGTCGATAAAAGTCACGGTTATAGTATGTCAATAAAAGTCATAGTATAGTATGTCAATAAAAGTCATTGTATAGTATGTCGATAAAAGTCATGTTATAATATGTCGATAAAAGTCATAGTATAGAATGTTGATAAAAGTCATTGTATAGTATGTTGATAAAAGTCATAGTATAGTATGTCGATAAAAGTCATTGTATAGTATGTCGATAAAAGTCACGGTTATAGTATATCGATAAAAGTCATAGTATAGTATGTCGATAAAAGTCATAGTATAGCATGTCAATAAAAGTCATAGTATAGTATGTCGATGAAAGTCATTGTATAGTATGTTGATAAAAGTCATAGTACAGTATGTTGATAAAAGTCATAGTATAGTATGTTGATAAGTCATAGTATAGTATGTCGATAAAAGTCATAGTATAGTATGTCGATAAAAGTCATAGTATAGTATGTCAATAAAAGTCATAGTATAGTATGTCGATAAAAGTCATAGTATAGTATGTCGATAAAAGTCATAGTATAGTATGTCAATAAAAGTCATAGTATAGTATGTCGATAAAAGTCATTGTATAGTATGTTGATAAAAGTCATTGTACAGTATGTTGATAAAAGTCATTCTATAGTATGTTGATAAAAGTCACTGTATATCGATAAAAGTCATAGTATAGTATGTCGATAAAAGTCATTGTATAGTATGTTGATAAAAGTCACTGTATAGTATATCGATAAAAGTCACGTTATAGTATGTCGATAAAAGTCACGGTTATAGTATGTCGATAAAAGTCAATGTATAGTATGTCGATAAAAGTCAGATAGTATGTCGATAAAAGTCACGGTTATAGTATGTCAATAAAAGTCATAGTATAGTATGTCAATAAAAGTCATTGTATAGTATGTCGATAAAAGTCACGGTTATAATATGTCGATAAAAGTCATAGTATAGAATGTTGATAAAAGTCATTGTATAGTATGTTGATAAAAGTCATAGTATAGTATGTCGATAAAAGTCATAGTATGTCGATAAAAGTCACGGTTATAGTATGTCAATAAAAGTCATAGTATAGTATGTCAATAAAAGTCATTGTATAGTATGTCGATAAAAGTCACGGTTATAGTATGTCGATAAAAGTCATAGTATAGAATGTTGATAAAAGTCATTGTATAGTATGTTGATAAAAGTCATAGTATAGTATGTCGATAAAAGTCATATAGTATGTCGATAAAAGTCACGGTTATAGTATGTCAATAAAAGTCATAGTATAGTATGTCAATAAAAGTCATTGTATAGTATGTCGATAAAAGTCACGGTTATAATATGTCGATAAAAGTCATAGTATAGAATGTTGATAAAAGTCATTGTATAGTATGTTGATAAAAGTCATAGTATAGTATGTCGATAAAAGTCATAGTATAGTATGTCGATAAAAGTCACGGTTATAGTATGTCGATAAAAGTCATAGTATAGTATGTCGATAAAAGTCATAGTATAGTATGTCGATAAAAGTCATAGTATAGTATGTCGATAAAAGTCATTGTATAGTATGTCGATAAAAGTCATAGTATAGTATGTTGATAAAAGTCATAGTATAGTATGTTGATAAGTCATAGTATAGTATGTCGATAAAAGTCATAGTATAGTATGTCGATAAAAGTCATAGTATAGTATGTCAATAAAAGTCATAGTATAGTATGTCGATAAAAGTCATAGTATAGTATGTCGATAAAAGTCATAGTATAGTATGTCAATAAAAGTCATAGTATAGTATGTCGATAAAAGTCATTGTATAGTATGTTGATAAAAGTCATTGTACAGTATGTTGATAAAAGTCATTGTATAGTATGTTGATAAAAGTCACTGTATATCGATAAAAGTCATAGTATAGTATGTCGATAAAAGTCATTGTATAGTATGTTGATAAAAGTCACTGTATAGTATATCGATAAAAGTCACGTTATAGTATGTCGATAAAAGTCACATAGTATGTCGATAAAAGTCAATGTATAGTATGTCGATAAAAGTCAATGTATAGTATGTCAATAAAAGTCATGTTATAGTATGTCGATAAAAGTCACGGTTATAGTATGTCGATAAAAGTCATTGTATAGTATGTCGATAAAAGTCATAGTATAGTATGTCGATAAAAGTCATAGTATAGTATGTCGATAAAAGTCATAGTATAGTATGTCAATAAAAGTCTTAGTATAGTATGTTGATAAAAGTCATAGTATAGTATGTTGATAAAGTCATTGTATAGTATGTCGATAAAAGTCATATTATAGTATGTCGATAAAAGTCAGATAGTATGTCGATAAAAGTCACGGTTATAGTATGTCAATAAAAGTCATTGTATAGTATGTCAATAAAAGTCATAGTATAGTATGTCAATAAAAGTCACGGTTATAATATGTCGATAAAAGTCATAGTATAGAATGTTGATAAAAGTCATTGTATAGTATGTTGATAAAAGTCATAGTATAGTATGTCGATAAAAGTCATAGTATGTCGATAAAAGTCACGGTTATAGTATGTCAATAAAAGTCATAGTATAGTATGTCAATAAAAGTCATTGTATAGTATGTCGATAAAAGTCACGGTTATAATATGTCGATAAAAGTCATAGTATAGAATGTTGATAAAAGTCATTGTATAGTATGTTGATAAAAGTCATAGTATAGTATGTCGATAAAAGTCATATAGTATGTCGATAAAAGTCACGGTTATAGTATGTCAATAAAAGTCATAGTATAGTATGTCAATAAAAGTCATTGTATAGTATGTCGATAAAAGTCACGGTTATAATATGTCGATAAAAGTCATAGTATAGAATGTTGATAAAAGTCATTGTATAGTATGTTGATAAAAGTCATAGTATAGTATGTCGATAAAAGTCATTGTATAGTATGTTGATAAGTCATAGTTATAGTATATCGATAAAAGTCATAGTATAGTATGTCGATAAAAGTCATAGTATAGTATGTCAATAAAAGTCATAGTATAGTATGTCGATAAAAGTCATTGTATAGTATGTTGATAAAAGTCATAGTATAGTATGTTGATAAAAGTCATAGTATAGTATGTTGATAAGTCATAGTATAGTATGTCGATAAAAGTCATAGTATAGTATGTCGATAAAAGTCATAGTATAGTATGTCAATAAAAGTCATAGTATAGTATGTCGATAAAAGTCATAGTATAGTATGTCGATAAAAGTCATAGTATAGTATGTCAATAAAAGTCATAGTATAGTATGTCGATAAAAGTCATTGTATAGTATGTTGATAAAAGTCATTGTACAGTATGTTGATAAAAGTCATTGTATAGTATGTTGATAAAAGTCACTGTATATCGATAAAAGTCATAGTATAGTATGTCGATAAAAGTCATTGTATAGTATGTTGATAAAAGTCACTGTATAGTATGTCGATAAAAGTCACGTATAGTATGTCGATAAAAGTCACGGTATAGTATGTCGATAAAAGTCAATGTATAGTATGTCGATAAAAGTCAATGTATAGTATGTCAATAAAAGTCACGTTATAGTATGTCGATAAAAGTCACGGTTATAGTATGTCGATAAAAGTCATTGTATAGTATGTCGATAAAAGTCATAGTATAGTATGTCGATAAAAGTCATAGTATAGTATGTCGATAAAAGTCATAGTATAGTATGTCAATAAAAGTCTTAGTATAGTATGTTGATAAAAGTCATAGTATAGTATGTTGATAAAGTCATTGTATAGTATGTCGATAAAAGTCATATTATAGTATGTCGATAAAAGTCAGATAGTATGTCGATAAAAGTCACGGTTATAGTATGTCGATAAAAGTCATTGTATAGTATGTCAATAAAAGTCATTGTATAGTATGTCAATAAAAGTCACGGTTATAATATGTCGATAAAAGTCATAGTATAGTATGTTGATAAAAGTCATTGTATAGTATGTTGATAAAAGTCATAGTATAGTATGTCGATAAAAGTCATAGTATGTCGATAAAAGTCACGGTTATAGTATGTCAATAAAAGTCATAGTATAGTATGTCAATAAAAGTCATTGTATAGTATGTCGATAAAAGTCATAGTTATAATATGTCGATAAAAGTCATAGTATAGAATGTTGATAAAAGTCATTGTATAGTATGTTGATAAAAGTCATAGTATAGTATGTCGATAAAAGTCATATAGTATGTCGATAAAAGTCACGGTTATAGTATGTCAATAAAAGTCATAGTATAGTATGTCAATAAAAGTCATTGTATAGTATGTCGATAAAAGTCACGGTTATAATATGTCGATAAAAGTCATAGTATAGAATGTTGATAAAAGTCATTGTATAGTATGTTGATAAAAGTCATAGTATAGTATGTCGATAAAAGTCATTGTATAGTATGTCGATAAAAGTCACGGTTATAGTATATCGATAAAAGTCATAGTATAGTATGTCGATAAAAGTCATAGTATAGCATGTCAATAAAAGTCATAGTATAGTATGTCGATAAAAGTCATTGTATAGTATGTTGATAAAAGTCATAGTATAGTATGTTGATAAAAGTCATAGTATAGTATGTTGATAAGTCATAGTATAGTATGTCGATAAAAGTCATAGTATAGTATGTCGATAAAAGTCATAGTATAGTATGTCAATAAAAGTCATAGTATAGTATGTCAATAAAAGTCATAGTATAGTATGTCGATAAAAGTCATAGTATAGTATGTTGATAAAAGTCATAGTATAGTATGTTGATAAAAGTCATTGTATAGTATGTTGATAAAAGTCATTGTATAGTATGTCGATAAAAGTCATAGTATAGTATGTTGATAAAAGTCACTGTATATCGATAAAAGTCATAGTATAGTATGTCGATAAAAGTCATTGTATAGTATGTTGATAAAAGTCATTGTATAGTATGTCGATAAAAGTCATGTATAGTATGTCGATAAAAGTCATTGTATAGTATGTCGATAAAAGTCAATGTATAGTATGTCGATAAAAGTCAATGTATAGTATGTCAATAAAAGTCACGGTTATAGTATGTCGATAAAAGTCACGGTTATAGTATGTCGATAAAAGTCATTGTATAGTATGTCGATAAAAGTCATAGTATAGTATGTCGATAAAAGTCATAGTATAGTATGTCGATAAAAGTCATAGTATAGTATGTCAATAAAAGTCATAGTATAGTATGTTGATAAAAGTCATAGTATAGTATGTTGATAAAGTCATTGTATAGTATGTCGATAAAAGTCATATTATAGTATGTCGATAAAAGTCAGATAGTATGTCGATAAAAGTCACGGTTATAGTATGTCAATAAAAGTCATTGTATAGTATGTCAATAAAAGTCATTGTATAGTATGTCAATAAAAGTCACGGTTATAATATGTCGATAAAAGTCATAGTATAGAATGTTGATAAAAGTCATTGTATAGTATGTTGATAAAAGTCATAGTATGTCGATAAAAGTCACGGTTATAGTATGTCAATAAAAGTCATAGTATAGTATGTCAATAAAAGTCATTGTATAGTATGTCGATAAAAGTCACGGTTATAATATGTCGATAAAAGTCATAGTATAGAATGTTGATAAAAGTCATTGTATAGTATGTTGATAAAAGTCATAGTATAGTATGTCGATAAAAGTCATTGTATAGTATGTCGATAAAAGTCACGGTTATAGTATATCGATAAAAGTCATAGTATAGTATGTCGATAAAAGTCATAGTATAGCATGTCAATAAAAGTCATAGTATAGTATGTCGATAAAAGTCATTGTATAGTATGTTGATAAAAGTCATAGTACAGTATGTTGATAAAAGTCATAGTATAGTATGTTGATAAGTCATAGTATAGTATGTCGATAAAAGTCATAGTATAGTATGTCAATAAAAGTCATAGTATAGTATGTCAATAAAAGTCATAGTATAGTATGTCGATAAAAGTCATAGTATAGTATGTCGATAAAAGTCATAGTATAGTATGTCGATAAAAGTCATAGTATAGTATGTCAATAAAAGTCATAGTATAGTATGTCGATAAAAGTCATTGTATAGTATGTTGATAAAAGTCATTGTACAGTATGTTGATAAAAGTCATTGTATAGTATGTTGATAAAAGTCACTGTATATCGATAAAAGTCATAGTATAGTATGTCAATAAAAGTCATTGTATAGTATGTTGATAAAAGTCACTGTATAGTATATTGATAAAAGTCACGTTATAGTATGTCGATAAAAGTCACGGTTATAGTATGTCGATAAAAGTCATAGTATAGTATGTCGATAAAAGTCAATGTATAGTATGTCGATAAAAGTCAATGTATAGTATGTCGATAAAAGTCAATGTATAGTATGTCAATAAAAGTCACGGTTATAGTATGTCGATAAAAGTCACGGTTATAGTATGTCGATAAAAGTCATTGTATAGTATGTCGATAAAAGTCATAGTATAGTATGTCGATAAAAGTCATAGTATAGTATGTCGATAAAAGTCATAGTATAGTATGTTGATAAAAGTCACTATAGTATGTTGATAAAAGTCATTGTATAGTATGTTGATAAAAGTCATAGTATAGTATGTCGATAAAAGTCACAGTTATAGTATGTCAATAAAAGTCATTGTATAGTATGTCGATAAAAGTCACGGTTATAGTATGTTGATAAAAGTCATAGTATAGTATGTCGATAAAAGTAATTGTATAGTTTGTTGATGAAAGTAATTGTATAGTATGTCGATAAAAGTCACAGTATAGTATGTCGATAAAAGTCACAGTATAGTATGTTGCTAAAAGTGAAAAAAGCTTATATTGTCAAAATTAAGTCATAGTATGTCAAAAAATTTAAAAAAAACATAGCCTGGTATGTTGAAAAAAGTTATGAAAGTATGTAAGTCACAAAAAAAGTCATCGCACAGTAAGTCGAAAAATGTCATAGTATAGTAAGTCAAAAAGTCAGTATTATATCTAACAACGCCGTAGTACAGTGTCACAAAGTGTGGCCAGGCACCTAGTTTTCTTTCTAGTTCATTGTGTTGTTTTCTATGCTTGCCTGGCACAGACACTGAGGATTTCCAAATGCATCAGAAGCACATAAATACTTCATAAATATCACAATTATCATTGACACAATGACACTCTCAACCACAACTGATAGCGCAGCTCCTAATCAGGTAAGTTAGGTCCTACAAATGTGTTCTAGCGGGGCTGGTGGTGGGGGTCAAGAACTTCAGAGGCCCCATTGGGTGTGCAAGATGACGTGCAGTGGCTGGCTTGGACGGCGGAGCTGGACCGAGGACAGGACCTGAGTTGACGCCCTTTTGGGGGTGCAGAGGGACGGGTGATACATGATAAATGGCGGCGCTGGAGCCAGGATAAAGGGGCAGGCTGTAAGACAGCGAGGAGTACGCCTGGCACAGCAGGGGTGGGAAAAAGAATTCTTCTTAGATGCATCGCGATTCTCTCTAGAACAATTCGATGCTCGGTTCTGATCAATTTTTTTTAAAATGTGTGTTAAGTTATTGTCTCAGACAATTACTCATCAGAAAACAGAGTGACTGAAAGAGGATGGGATAATGAACAACAACTTAGAGTTTAGGCAAGAGGGCAGAAAAAAACAAACATAAAAATGACCAAAAGGGAAAAAAATGAAATTTTGTATACTATATACTTTATGTATATTATTAAAATGATCCTGTCAAAAAATGTAATATAGTCATCACCAAAAGTCATAGTATGTCAAGTCAAAAATAGTATAGTATGTTGTAAAAATCTGAGTACAGTAGAGCATCTCATGAAAATTAATAGTCATAGTATGTAATACAAATGTCAAAAATAATCATAGTATGCCTATGTCATGAAATATAACATGTCATAAATGTCATAAAACACCATAATACAGAATGAGGCCCAGCTTAGTTATTGGTTGCAACAACAATGGGAGCCCAGATGAAAGTGGAAAATAAGCATTTATTTGACATAATACTGGAGAACAGTATCCAAATAACGTAATAGTGGTGTATGACATCAAATCTGTAAG
The DNA here is from genome assembly GCA_013375575.1 of Percina caprodes. NCBI lineage: Eukaryota > Metazoa > Chordata > Actinopteri > Perciformes > Percidae > Percina > Percina caprodes. The sequence continues at coordinate 171,798 of JABXJD010000307.1, forward strand.
TCTGACATAATTGACCAACTGTGGCTAGAGAGAAAAATGATTCCCCTTATATTTTATGTTATAGTGCCCCCTTGTGGATTTGACTAGAAAGATTAAATGATCTCTTGATCAGGTTGAAAGACTCCCATCCAGTGGTTGAATGTCCAAAGTACAAATATTTAAGTACAATTATAAGGTACTTCTAGCTATATTAAAGGGCCAGAGAGAGTACTTTTGACGTGACTATGTTTATGGCCGTTTGTTTTTTACTTTGGAAAATTAAGTTTTACATACAAAACACCACATTACTGATAATACATATGTACTTTCACTTAAAAAAGTGAATACAATGTATATACAATGTACATTGATACAATGTAAAGGGTATTTTTTTACAGTATGGCATTGTCACAGTGTGTCAAGGATCTGAATACTACCTCCACTGCAAACACCAATCTAGATATCAGAGATCCAGTAGAAAAGTATTTTGGTTAATTTGTAATTAAAACAATCCACAGTCCCTAAAATAAAGATAATCTGTCCTTCACTGTAACCGATTTCAAATGGTGCTAGAAACAAAAGCAGACTCTGAACACCAAAAGAAATCGGTCAACCTTGGAGAGAGGACAAAGAGCTTGAGCTGTAAGGACATCACCATAGACCGGTGGTTTGTAGCCCACCGAGTAGTTCTTCGGGGAGGAATACCTTTATCTCCGGACACCCCTGGGGACACGTCCCAGCTGCATGTTGCTGGCAGGGGAAATACACTTCCCACCCCAAGAACACTGATTTCAAATGGTGCTAGATCGATGACAATACTCTAAGCCACCATCTGAAACCAGCTTCCAAGGGGGGTACTCTTGACAAAAGGCATCCTCCTGTGGCGTAACACACCCTTGAATCTAAAAAGAATGACATTAACATGGAAGCAGAACATAGTGAAACACAATTAGTAAAATGAGTCGTCAGCTTGATACAAGACAAAGTCACTCTCCATTATAATGGAGAATATATAAGCAGAACTCAATTGGCTTCCCAAGCGGGGCACTGCTGTCAAAAGGCATCGTTCTGTGGCGTAAAACACAGAATCGAAAAAATTATGAAAAATAAGTTGATGTACTGTATGTACAGTAATGAAGGCTTAATTGTAGGCCTACCTTAGCTCAATGATTACGCTAAATAAATCAAACATTCTAACATTTGTGTCAGAAAATCTCAGTGAGAGTTTTGTATTATTTTGAGGCAAGCTTTTATTTTGGCACTACCTTTTGTAATCAATTCATATAATTAAGATATAATACAAACAATAACAGACAATGGTATGGTTTTAATTTGGAACACAGTTCAGCGAGGAGGAGCGGGGGATTGAATCACCGACCCTGCTTTACCTCCTGAGCCACAGCCCCCGACAGTGTTGTGTTCACATTGTACTTGTAATAATATGTATAAAAGCTTCTCTTGTTATGACTTAAAAAGGTATAGTAAGCAATGTTAATCCAATACACTTGCGAATATCTCATCACCGTTACCTTGCTCTTGATTTTCTGTGTGATTGACACTGTTCCTACGCTGTGTAAATGCAAAACAAAAGGTGCGCACAAGCATCAACACACTAGTCAAGCCAATCTGCCCCAGAAGAACCGGTTGGGTTTGGTAAAGAAACAAACCGATGGTTAAGTTTAGGAAACGTGACACGCGGGACACGATCCAGAGATTCTTTGTGCAGCATTGCTCACTGCATCTTTAATATGGTATGCAGGTGTGGCTATTCTTGAATGAGCTCCTGTATAATATAGAGTAGTAATCTACAATACCTTTGCTTTATATTTAGTGAGAAAAAATACTCACTTTAATGTCCATATATGCTGAAAATTAAACATAAATGGACTGTTCTTATATGGCGCTTTTCTAGTCTTATTGACCATTCACACACATTCATACACTGTGGCTGAGGAGCCAACTGCTCATCAGATAACACACACATTTACACTGCGATGGAGCAGCATCGGGGGCAACTCAGGGTTCAGTGTCTTGTTCAAGGAAACTTCAACATGGGACTTACACCAGGGATCGAACCTCCAACCTTGCAATTGGCAGGCGACCGCTCTACCACCGATCCACAGCCACCCCAACAAAACATTTGGGACTTAATCAACACGAGTTTATGACCCACGCTTACTGGGAATTCCTCGTTCAGGGGAAATATTTGCAATCCCCAATCCCTATCACCTGCGCCTCTCGGCAAAGGTAGACACATGTATGGCGCACACGCAGCCCCGGACATCTAAGGGCATCACAGACCTGTTATTGCTCAATCTCGTGTGGCTGAGCGCCACTTGTCCCTCTAAGAAGTTGGACGCCGACCGCACGGGGCCGCGGAACTAGCAGGAGTCTCGCTCGTTATCGGAATTAACCAGACAAATCGCTCCACCAACTAAGAACGGCCATGCAACACCACCCACAGAATTGAGAAAGAGCTATGAACATGGTTTAAAGGAGCGGCACGGTGGTGCATTGGTTAGCACTGTCACCTCACCAGGGTTAAACCCAGAACCATGTGATCCACGTGACTGACTAGCGAACTATCCGGGGCATACCTGATGTTCAAATTGACCAAATCCTGCCTTGATGAAGTTGACAAGACACACATCCTGTGATGGAGTGCATTTGATGAGTAAAGGACCCAAGTACAATTCTAAGGTACTTGTACTTTCCTACTAGTATTTTCATGTAATGCTTCTTTATACTTTCTTCACTACATTTCAAGTAAAATAAATGTTTATGAGACTACGTTTACTTGACAGCTTTGTTACTGTACAGATTAAAGTTTTACATTAAAAAACACATTTAGCTGATAATACTTATGTACTTTTAATTACTTTTAATAACTCATAATGTAAAGAGTATTTTATAGAGTTTTTCTTAAGTAAAGAATCTGAATCCTTCTTTCTCCACTGCAAACAATGAGAGCTCCAGGATGAGAGTACTTGTGTTTAATTAGTAATTTCACTACAGTCAAGCCACAATCCGCAAAATAAAGCGTACATTTTACTTGCAAAATCCTCCTCAAGGTTTGATGAGATGATCTGTCCTTCACTGTAACCGATTTCAAATGGTGCTAGAAACAAAAGCAGACTCTGAACACCAAAAGAAATCGGTCAACCTTGGAGAGAGGACAAAGAGCTTGAGCTGTAAGGACATCACCATAGACCGGTGGTTTGTAGCCCACCGAGTAGTTCTTCGGGGAGGAATACCTTTATCTCCGGACACCCCTGGTGACACGTCCCAGCTGCGTGTTGCTGGCAGGGGAAATACACTTCCCACCCCAAGAACACTGATTTCAAATGGTGCTAGATCGATGACAATACTCTAAGCCACCATCTGAAACCAGCTTCCAAGGGGGGTACTCTTGACAAAAAGCATCCTCCTGTGGCGTAAAACACCCTTGAATCTAAAAAGAATAATGAAAAATAACATTGTGAAAAACAAAAGTCAAATTAGTTATTAGCTTGGGAACAAGAAACAAGACCAATTCATTGTAATAGAGAATATAAGAGCAGAACTCCATCCTCCCTTTCATTTTGGATCCGCTTATATGGATGTGGGTCATGGGTGGGGTGGGGGCAGAAAGTTGAGCAAAGTATTCTAGATGTCCAGTTCTAACTGAAGGTGTCCAAGAGGTATCCTGACCATCCCAAACCATCTCACCTGGTCCCTTTTGACGCGAGTTAGCAGCTACTCCAAGCTCCCTCCAGATGCCTGAGCTCCTCAGCCTCTCTCTAAGGCTGTGACCAGCCCCCCCACGGAGGAGGCTGCTTGTATATGTGATCTCATTCTTTTGGTCACTACCCAATGCCATTGACCATTTACCGTGACTAGTGAAGAAGATACTTCAAAAAACTCCTTTGCTTGGGGCAGGAAGTCCCTCCCGACCCGCAGGGAGAAATCCACCGCTTCCATGGCCTCAGACTTGAAGGTCATCCAGATGAAGTGAGTGATGACGCCAAAAGAACCACATCATCTGCAGAGATGCAATTCTGCCCCCTATTTTTCACTGTGTTCCAGAGGTGCCGCGAGGCAATCACGGCCATTCATATCCCACCAGTCTATTTTCACTAGAGCCGTGGGGCGTTTATTAAAAATCACAATGAGATTCGTAACAAATATGTTCACAAAACACATGTAAACTGGATGGGCAAACTCCACATGACACGCCCCAAAATGAGAATGAAACAACTTGGACCCCCCATAGTCTAGGCCCAGTGGCCCACGCAACATCTAGACATCTACTTCTCATCAGGTACTTGACTTTTATCGCTCATTACCTGAAGTCGTAGAAGGACAGGAGTGGTTCTTGGTAACATCCAAAAGGGAAATACATCTCTTAAGGAACAGCTGATTATACGTACAGTAAATCGTATGAAATGCAGAAACTACCCATTGCAAACCACTTTTTACAGATGTGAATTATGCAACCAAAAACCCATAATAACATGACACAAATATGCACAACATTTAATCACAACAGGCCGTTCCTTCTTTCATTTGGAAACGTTCACTTAAATAAGATTCTTGAGCGATAACAGCTGTATGATGTGTTGTCGTGTGAAGTCTTGGTTCATCTGGAGAACTTTCCATTTCCAAGTAGAACAATTCCATTTTTAAACACTGCCTTAATGCCATTACACTGGCGAATGAGTAACAGCGTAGGCACAGTAAGCTTTGAATTGTGTCTGTGTCTACCTTATTTTTGAGTGGACCAAAGTGATGTTCCAGGAAAGCTTGACCGTATCTTGGGAGACTGTCAGAGACCTCAAATGTGATGCACTCTGGAATGGTTTACGCTCGTGCCCGTGCCCCAAAAGAAGTTTGAGTCACCGCCCTGGTTCAAGACAGAAAGCAGAGAGGAGGGAAGCAGTGAGAGATGAAATGGAAAACCACTGAGAAAGCACCAGAACACCTCTCTCTCTCTCTCTCTCTCACACAATCTATTTCTCTCTAACACGCCCACACGACTGATCTGATACTTGATCCAAGCTTCGTGGATGTGTGCAGGGCCAAACAAGAACAGACACACAAAACACTGCCACAGCATATCTTTTAGGCTGACCTGCAGCTCTTTGCATACAGATCTTGATGAGTCCTCTTCTCTGTGTTCCTTGGTAGAATAGTAAGGATGACCACTACAGTGGATTAAGCAAGGAAGTGGCAGTAAATCGCTGGCATGGAGAGTCATGACACAAACACGCAGCTACAATACCCTGAGAGGGCGGGACAAAGATAGGTAGTGGCCAGTTCACTTGACTTGTTGCCAAGCGCTGCAACAAAGTGCAAAACTACCCAACCATTTCAAATATCCTTTTTCTTTTCCTCCTGCTTCCTTTTTATTCTTTGCATGCAAGTGAAAAGACCACTAACTAACATTGTCTTGCTTCAAACCCCTCTGTCCCTCCAGAACAAACACCCACACACAGTCTGCTTTCATTTCTCCATGTTTACAAAGACAACTTCCACAAATACTACTAGTCTCGAAAAATGACTAAAGCAAAAATCAGAGAAGCCTAATCGCAGCCTCTAAACATCAGATGCAATTTTCTTTGATTTTCCACAACATCCATGCGGCCCTTACAAGTCCTCACAGGGTTCAGATAAACCATGACAAGCCTATTTTCTGTTTGTGTGTTAAATGGTGTGTAAGGCTATGTATATATGTGTGTTTGCACTGCAGCCACAGTGAGGGCTCTGATCAGAGGGCCTGTCTGTCCATAGGTGTCTGGTTCCTTCATCTGGCTGGCTCAACCCAACCCTGTCAGTTTGCTTTTCCAGGTTGTTTGTTGCTTGTGTGCCACTGGACCTGTTGTGTAATCCTTATACAAGATTTAAAGGGACAGGAGGTCTTTAGTGAGCAGTCAACGACAGAATTGGAATGGAACTGTGAAGCACCCTAGGAAGCCCGTAGGGGGGATATATTCACAGCGGTCCTCATTTCCAAAGAAATAGGAACACCTACAGTAAACTGCTGAATGAGTAAACTGCAATGTAACATGTATTTTAAGCAATTTGTTGGCTTACAGTTGTACTTTAACACATCTACAAAATACTATCATGTTAAAATATAGCTTATTGTAAAAATACAGATAACATAAATCAGCTCTCTGCAGGCAAGCTGGACTAGTGTACTTTTGTATGTGACTGAGTGGCAGGAGTATGCCTTGTGTTAATATATAGCCACAGACTGCTGGACTAAGTGGCTAACCGTGATGTTAACTCATTGATAAGGAAGGACCCCATATTTGTGAGGTGACTGGGAGAGTACCAGCTTCAGCAGTGAAGCAAAGTATCAAAGTCTTCTTCACGACCATAGTCAAAAAGGAAAAACAAATAGGCAGCGATTGTATACAGTATGTTATACCATCAGCACATTTGGAGGAGAGAAAGACGCTGACTGTAGAGGCTGCAGCTGCAATGCAGACCATGGGCAGCCAAACACACTCTTGCATCATCTAAATGTGGCATTTTTTGCATGTTGGAATTTGAGCCAAGAGAGCGAGGAGACATTTTTGTCTAGGGATTTAAATCCTTCCTCATCACAGGTATCAGAGTGTCAGGCATGTACACTATGCAAGATATGCTGAGCAGCTCTCTTTAAAATGACAGTTAAGGTAAGGCTTTATTTTACAAGCTCCATAGTTTCCCATAATCTCATTGAAATGAGATATGTCACTGTAAATTGGAAGGAAGGGACTATGTCATTTAGGATTTATTCTTTGGAAAATTAAAACAGCATCTATCTGTACACTTCAAATTAATTAACTGATTAATTGCTGGTGCAGCCTAGAAACTGACAGTGCACAGAAGGTCACCTGCAAACTTACAGCAACTTAGAATTATTCTCATTGTTTATTAATCTGTTGATTATTTTCTCTATTAAATTGATTACTTGTGTAGACCACACAGATAATGGACAAAAATGTTGATCAGTATTTCTAAAAGTCCAAGATGACGTCCTCAAATGTTTTGTTCTGTCCACAACTCAAAGATATACACTACCGGTCAAAGGTTTGGGGTCAATTAGACATTTTCATTGCAGTCCATTATAGACAGAATACCAGCTGAGATCAGTTGCATTGTTTTTCTTAACCAGGGCAGCAGTTTTCAGATTACATTATGTGCTTACATAATTGCAAAATGTTTTTCTAGTTATTTGTTTTTGCACCGTTTGAGGTGCCGAGTGCAGATGCCAGTCAGTCTCTACCTGACAATGACAGGGACAGTGGTGGATAAAGTGACAACTGGGTGCAAGCACTGTGCAACACATGTGGCTTATGCTAGTGGCATTTACGGAGACACCATAACAGTGTGCTGTTGACAGCGCCAGGAGGAAACAACAAGACAGAGCAACTACTTCTCCATGCAGATTCAGACAGGACAATCCAATCCCTAATTTGTGCATTGTAATGTTACTTGAGGTGTGCTATAATATCCCCTCTCACCATCATCTCAGCAACACAGTTAATCCCAAAATCTATTTTCTTGAAAAGGAACATGCAAATGAAATGAACAGAACAGTGTTGTTTTTAGTGCTCATTATTATCCTCATTTTCAGGTTCATTTAGAGGTTGTACCACAATCGGTTTAATTTTCAGAAAACACCATATTTTTGTCGTGCTGCACATTGCTGCAGCTCCTCTTTTCCCCCTATGTGATGAGCTCTCTGTCTCAGCTACCAAGTGAGGCATCTCACTTCTGTTCAGTCTTTGTTGGGAGTCGCACATGCACATTAAGTACTGCTTGCTAGTCCGTTGCAGACTATCTATCTATCTATCTATCTATCTATAAAAAGCTGTTTTCATTTTTAAATAAATAATAAACAAAGGTACAAAAAAGGTCAATATTTTGCCATTTGTATTGTTTCTGTATCAAAAAAAAGTTTGCAGAGATAGTAGAACTTCAAAAAATGGAGAGCGAGACAACAAATAGAGACAGAGAGGGACACACACACAGACACACACACACACACAGACCCTACAAGAGCACCTAGACCTTTGCACAATTTCTCCCAGACCTGGGCCTAGATAGTGACTCTGAAATTAGCCATATCCACCTCTGAAGTTGAAGGTAATTTCGACTGTGAAAGAGAGAGAGAAGAGCAAGAAGGGCTTTTTCATCTATGAGTATGCCTCCTTCTACGTGGTGATACGGTCAGCCGGTGTAATTCGGTAGAAAGAGAATAGTTCCTACATGAAACTGCTTTTTTATAGACCTTAGTGGTCCCCTAATACTGTATCTGAAGTCTCTTTTATATAGACCTTAGTGGTCCCCAATACTGTATCTGAAGTCTCTTTTACAGTGAGGAAAATAAGTATTTGAACACTTTGCTATTTTGCAAGTTCTCCCACTTAGAAATCATGGAGGGGTCTGAAATTGTCATCGTAGGTGCGTGTCCCCAAAAAAAGAATCCAGAAATCACAATGTATGATTTTTTAACTATTTATTTGTATGATACAGGTGCAAATAAGTATTTGAACACCTGAGAAAATCAATGTTAATATTTGGTACAGTAGCCTTTGTTTGCAATTACAGAGGTCAAATGTTTCCTGTAATTTTTCACCAGGTTTGCACACACTGCAGAAGGGATTTTGGCCCACTCCTCCACACAGATCTTCTCTAGATCAGTCAGGTTTCTGGGTTGTCACCCAGAAACACAGAGTTTGAGCTCCCTCCAAAGATTCTCTAATGGGTTTAGGTCTGGAGACTGGCTAGGCCACGCCAGAACCTTGATATGCTTCTTCCAGAGCCACTCCTTGGTTCTCCTGGCTGTGTGCTTCGGGTCATTGTCATGTTGGAAGACCCAGCCTCGACCCATCTTCAATGCTCTAACTGAGGGAAGGAGGTTGTTATATAGACCTTAGTGGTCCCCTAATACTGTATCTGAAGTCTCTTTTATATAGACCTTAGTGGTCCCCTAATACTGTATCTGAAGTCTCTTTTATATAGACCTTAGTGGTCCCCTAATACTGTATCTGAAGTCTCTTTTATATAGACCTTAGTGGTCTATATAACCCAGGGCTCGGTTTACACTTATTGCCATTTCTAGCCACTTGGGGACAAAGGCAGGCTGGGGGAACTCATATTAATCTTAAGAAAACCTTCCATAAAGTGAAACATGGGATAGACAGTGTTACCAAAAATAGCGTAAAAGTGATGCAGCAATGAGAAACAGGCAAGAACTGACGGAGGTCTAATCAGCCAATCACAATCTGCTGTGTCTCTGTAGCTGGGGAAGGTGCTGTGTCATTGTTGAGTAGAAGATAATTAGAATAAAAATAGAGATAATTCCTGAAATATTGAACTGCTAAGAGGTTGTACAATTTAATAGTTTGAATGCACTGACCTTTAATTTAAATTGAAGACCATTTATTTGCATTCATTACACATACGTGTATATATATATATATATATATATATATATATATATATATATATATATATATATATATATATATATATATATATATATTTATTATTATTTATTTATTATTATTTATGCACTTCAATTCATTTTAGACTAGTTTTATTTAATTTTTACAAATCAGACATAAGGATTTTGAAACTGATTCGGAAACTGTTCAACCTGGCTTGTTGTCTGTAAAATTTGTTCAACAATTAAGAGGAAAAATCACAGAAAGAGACTACTTGACAAAAGAAACTTGTATCTTGTAAAAAGTTGTATTGCTGAATTCTCTTCCCTTTAAGCATCTCAAGACTGGGCTGAAGATGTAGACATGTAATGTGTGTGGGTAGACACATTCCACATTCTATTCACATTCTTGAATTGTGTATCAATTGTGCATGACAAGTGAAAAAAGTTGAATGCCATTTCAAAGTCTTGTAACCGGTTGAAAGTTTAAATGAAGTCTGAAGCTGACCCCTCTGCGTTAAGTGACCTGACCCCTCCACTCTAACTGGACCCAGATTGTCCTCACGTTAGGCCGGAAACTTCTGGTCAAAGAATGGAAGGCCTCCTCAGCGCCAGCACTGGATTTGTGGCGCGTCGCTCTGTGCCAGAGCTTGATAAAGTGGAGGAGTACAATTTGAAATGGGGGAAGTATCATTTGTACACATTGGGCATTTAATGGCGTTCCAGCTCATAAACATAGCATTTAACTAAGAAATATGACTGAGGAAAACATTTTGATAAAAAGAAGCGGTAGAACCCTTCTATTTTTATTATTATTATTATTATTATTATTAGGGTTCAAAACCCGAAGCTTCTATAGCAATATGAACCCAATAGGCCACATATGACTGAGGAAAACATTTTGATAAAAAGAAGCGGTAGAACCCTTCTATTTTTATTATTATTATTATTATTATTATTATTATTATTATTATTATTATTATTATTATTAGGGTTCAAAACCCGAAGCTTCTATAGCAATATGAACCCAATAGGCCACATGGGCCTTAAGGCTTCAGAGAAGTGCCCCAGATATATCCAGACAGTTTTATAGACACATACACCACTAGGGGGGGGCTACAAGCACAAGATAGGTGAGTGGCATTACACAAATTTCACTATAAATCAATCAATCATTGTCCAATCATCACAAATCTCTCAGGATATGTCCTCATAAATACTTAAACTACTACTACTAAAGTACCTAAACTATGCCCTGAAAGATTAATTCAAATTGAACACCAGGGGGCGCTATAAATGCAAACAAACTGCAGGTGATATGGCACATATCAGGCTATAAATGACTAACTGTTTGTCCAATCAACACAAACCTTCCAAGAAATGTCTACATAATGACCTTACACATACACTGCAAGTCTCACTCAAATTGACCACTAGGGGCGCTTTAAATGCACAATAACTTGCGGCTTTATTAGCAATTGTTTTTGTGTTGGTCATCTTTTCTCAAATTGCCGTGAGCTGGACATATCCCACTGAAATGAAAATAAATGTTTTTGGCGAATCAGCTGTAGACATTTTAATCATTGTTATCAGTACAAAGCTTGCAGGACATGTTTTATAACATGTGTGAAATTACTTTGCAGTCGCTATTGAGAAAAAAAGGTTTGAACCCGCCAATCGCCGCTATATTTGTTTAATTTAATTTTTTATAATTTTCTAAAAATGTATTTATAGTTTAGTTTTTTTTTTTCTATGGTTGCGCTTTGTCTTCCTTTCATTCTATTTTGTTGTACGGGTACTGCTTCATTTTTCTGAAGGATATGTGTGTGTGTTTAAATTTTCTGAAAAACCAATAAACTGTTAATCATAAATGAAGTCTGAAGCTGAAAGTATGCGGAAGGGTTTAGCATTTGGATTGGAGTGGGTTTAAGAGGATTGGAAAACATCGCCCATTGACTTACATTGTAATTTTTCTTTTTAAAAAGCCTAATATTTCAGTACAAACTAGAAAAAGTAGAAATAGAAATGAAGAGGCAATAGTCTGCCAAAAAAAAAAAAAAAATATTAGACAATGTGTTATCAAGGCCTGAGGTAGGCCCGCTGCATCATAAGCGGTCAGTGATCTGATTCACCCACATGGGAAACAAAACTAACCATTTTTACTAAAAAATTTTTTTATCAACATATTAATCCATATAAACATAGATGGTTCCAACGTATCCATGGAAAAGTTTTTTTGCAACTGCAAAGCCTTTGTATAAGAGAACAGTGCTTTTTTTTATATAACCAATCAGATGTTGAACTCCAGCTGCTTGCTTTTACTAAGCCAATAAAGCACTGCTGTGCAGCTTGTGGAGCCAAGGGAAGCGCCTCCCACCCAATGAGAATCCAGCTTTGGCACGATGGGCCTGTGATGCAGCAGCTTTAGGAAGTCCAGTGCGTGTGAACTGGAGAGAAGCCAAAGCAGAGTCACCAAGAGAGCAAGGTAAACAAGTTCTCTCTCTTTGTCAATCTCTTTTCCTCTCTTCTCCATTTCTCTCTCTCTCTCTCTCTCTCTCTGATCCTAAGCCATGGTATTTAGACCCCTTCTGTTGCTCCCTTTCTCCGAGACATATAGATAGATACATAACAGATAGAGAGAGAAAGGGAGAGTTACAAGCTGTGTACTGGTTAAAGAGAAGGCCAGCCCAGAAATGACTGCGTCACCATCTCGGTCTCTCCTAACTACGTAGAAACAAATGTGTCTTGGGAAGGGTTTTGGCAAATCCCAGTGGCCCTGGAGGGTGAAAACAAATCACATGACACAAGAGCCACTAGCCACATACGCACACTGATCTGATCTGTTGTCTGATAGCAACATACAGCTGGATCCCAACCAATCTTTGCCTTCATACATGCCTGCCTCTTTGTTTACTCTGTCCTTCAACTCCAAGAGTTAACCACAAAAAAGGCCAGCAATCAACAGTTCGAACACAGACACATATGTACGTACGTTTGTGGTAACGTAAAAGTTGTTAACCTCTTGACTTGAATTCAACAACAAATTTCTCCTGTCGTTTTTTTGAAGGTTGCTGTGATTTCCACCTGGCTGCATCTGCGCAAACTCCCATATATTGGTGTGTATATTAAACGTCCAATACTGTTTTATAATAAGCGAGACGCCACCATGCATGATTGTATTCATATCAATGTAATCATTCAATCATATTTCTTGAGGTGGAAAAAAAGCGATGTTTGAATACCTTGATAATTCTCAAAAAAACATTCCTGACCGAGCTTCGCTGTGATATTAACACTCCAGAATATTCTTTTGTTAACCCCTTTGTCGCACCTCTGCACACACAAACCACACACCTTACCATGCTATCACAACAAGACCTAGAGAAAGTGTGTCGTACAACAGCATCCATGTTGAAACTCCCGAAACCAGCCGCCCCCCCCCCCACACACACACACGCACACAAACACACACACACGCGCACACACACAAACACACACATGTGCGCACACACGCACACAGTAGCGACAGGCAGAGCAGATCAAAACTACCAAGGAGGAAGAGGAGGAGAAAGATGAGGTTGTCCGAAACCAGTGTGTCGACTTCAGGTGAAAAGATTCGATGACTCTGGGCTTGTTATCTCAGCTTCAGTTTCTCCTGACATGAAAAAGTGACGTAGCAACTAATCCAAAACCTCTCTCTCTCTCACTCTCCGACTTGCTCGCCCTCCCTCTCTGAATCTCCTTCTCTCTCCTTTTCTGCTTGCCTCTGAAACACACGCACTCTTTATTTTCATCTTGTTTCAACAGCAGAACTGCTATTACACTGCTACTGCAAGCTAACACATACACAGAGCAGAACCCACACAAATGTATATGTGCGTGCCAATGCACGCACAGCCGTGCACATGCGCGTATGATCACTCCATCCCTCTTCCCGAGTGTGACGCAGCACTTAATTCTCTGTGCTTTCATACAACTGTTGTGGCTACACAACGCAACTTCTTGATCAAGCTGAAACACACTTGCTAGCTGCCACACAAGGCAAGTGAGCATGAGCAGACTCCAGTTAAAGGGAACCCTACCACCATGGCTCCCTGTCCCCCACTCTGTGACGTTGCTGTGTTCCCATTTCCACCATGCTCCCATATAATTGGGTCTCTCTCACTCTCCGCTGCCCTCCTCTCTGGCGCACTCCTCTCTGCTCTCGGCTAGAGACGCACCGGCTCCTCTGTCTGTGAGGCTGAACTGACTGAGCCTCCTCGATCACCTGACAAGCCACTGCTTTTAAAGGCACATCACCAGCATGTGTATCAGTTGCATAAGCACTCAGATTGTCTTTTGGCTCTTATAATAAAAAAAACAGTCTAGCGAGGGATGTTATTTATCTCTGAATCTGCACCAAAGGGAATATTTACATGGTGCTCTGTTTACGTTGTGATGTGATGCTTTTGTAATACCCATATGTTGGTTACTACAGTGATGTTGGATGCAGAATACATGCTGTTCCTTATTCAAATATTACTGCTTTTAACTTACAGCAAACGTTTATACATACAAAAACATTGTATACCGTGTGAGGGGACTGACTGTCACAATCACACTCACTACCGCGTGTACTTCCTCTTTCAGTTCCTGGCGCTTCCTACCACAGCTCTGGCCTAGAGGAGACGCTGAGATGAGTTTTATCCTCTGCTTCTGTTCAAATAATACTGTTATTCAGTTAAACTAATCACAAATCTTGTAAAAAGGCAAGACTTAAAAACATTGTATAAAAAATAGTGTATTATCTATGCAAGCCAGGAATTTAGCTGTTCCTTTAAAAGGACTGTGTTCCAGCTTTATAAATAGTCTGTTTTGGTTAGGTCAAACATTAGCTGAGTTTTTTCTTTTTTTTAAAAGACATGAGTCTCTGCCATGCTTACATACCTTGATCAGATGATTCTTTATTTGTATAAAAATCAGACTGATGAGGCTGTGGGAAGATAAAAAGGAGAAGAAGAAAAAACTTTTTAGAATGCAAAACCAAAACATGACAAAACATTGGAATGATCCAATTTGACTTATAACATGAATATGAGTCATGACAAATGTGGAACACTTCATTAGACTTTGGCTGAATTCCAAATCAGGAAACCTACACTATGAATGGCTTCCCCACTATCACCATCCATAATTAGTCTGGTCAATCCAATGAAAAATAATGTTCGTTTCTCTTATGGTAGTTGGTCTTAAATGTGCCAAATTAGCCATTTTGTGTTAGCGTCCGTAGCAGTACTGCAAATAAGAGGAACAAGCTCGGTTCTGTCTCTTTCATGAGCTTGTCTGTTCTAAACAAGGCTGTGCTTATTAGGTTTGTCTGCATTGCGGAAGCATAAAGTCCCATTTATGTGCTAAGCTGAAATAAAAGCTTTGTCTCAGTTAACAAAAAGTAAACAAAGTTCTCATTAGTGCCAACTTACCACTTCACCTAGTCGGTTTATAAATGATTCAGTTTTTTTTTTTTTTTTTAATTAAACTTGGAACAACACTACCACAGGGGACAATGTGTATCCAAACATCATCACTATTGACTCAAACTCAAGGGAACTACAGTAAACTACGTTTTGAGAATATTTACTATGCTGCAGTGCTGACTCACCAACCACCTAAACCTTGTAGTTTACACGAGGCACACATGCACCATCCCTCTATTTTGATGTATTAAATGTCTCAGTATCCTCCAGTTACAGGTCTCATCATTCATGTGGCTTTTCATGTGGCTGTGCATGTTCTCCCCTAAAGCACTTGTAACTTGTGATGTCCTAATTCCCCACTGGAACCAGAGGATATGGGGCCCACAGCTTCACCTTACAAGACTGAGAAAGGAGAGAGCGTCGGCGAAAGAATCGGCTTTCACCCTCGAGCTATATGGGAAATGTAAGGGATCTCAGGGATCGAGGCATGTTTGCTCTAAGCAGACTGGTAGATGCGGATGGTATTGATTTGAGGAGTCAGGTCTATGTTCTACCATTTTAGTCTACTTTATTATGACTATTATTGCCACTGTTCATCTCATCCCCAACCGGCACAGTCAGACACCGCCTACCAAGAGACTGGGTCTGGCCGAGGTTTCTTGCTAAAAGGAAGTTTTTCCTCGACACTGTCACACTAACTGCTTGCGCTTGGGGGAATTACTAGAATTCTTGGGACTTTATAAATTATAGAGTATGGTCTAGACCTACTCTATCTGTAAAGTGTCTCGAGATTACTGTTAAGATTTGATGCTATAAAGAAAATTGAATCGAATTCTCCTCCAGGATGAAGATGTCCTATTTTTGCACATTTGTCACACTTGACCGTTTCAGATGTAAAGGAAAAAAAATGGTCATTTCATTTATTAAAGACATAAAAATTCCAACACCAATTTGCCCTGTGTGAAAACGCAATTGCCTCCCAAGTTATTCATTCAACCAATGAACCAAATTGAATTGATAACTTAAGTTCAATTAGACTAGATGCAATCAGGCTTGATTACTGCCAGCCCTGTTGTATCTAAACATCACTAAAGTAGAACCTTTTGCAGCAATGTGAAGTTGGCTAAAAGGTCTAAACAAACAGCACAGTATGATGCATGTGATCAAAAGAAATTCCAGGCGAGATGAGAAAGAAAGTCTATATCAAAGCCTTTTCTAAGGCTCTGGGACTCCGCCAGCGAACCACAGTGAGAGCCATTATCTCCAAATGGAGAAAATTTGGAACAGTGATGGACCTTCCCAGCAGTGACTGGCCTACAAAACGTCTGACATTGACAAGAACAGGAAGTCACAAAAGAACCTAGACATCTAAAGCAACTGCGGGCCTTGCTCGGCTCAGTTAACGTCAGCAATCGGGATTCCACCACGACAAAGAATCTGCGCAAAAATGGTGCCAATGGGAGAGTTGCAAGGTGAAAACCACTGCTTAACAACGGCCTCGCATTTGCCAAATAACACAGTGATGGGTCCAAAGTAGAAGAAGACCACTTGCCATAATTAGTGGAAGCATCAATTCTGCTTTCCATCAGAAAATTCTGACGGAGAATGTCTGGTCATCAGTCTGTGATCTGAAGCTCAAGCTCAACTTTGTTATGCAGCGAGACAGCAACAAGAGCAAGTCTCCTTCTTAATGGCTCAAAATAAACTAAATTAAGCACTGATACTGAGACCTGGGCTTTGGCTATCAGCCGCTACAGACTACAGTATCCGATACCAGTGTTTAATTAATAAGCTGTATGCCTCACTGGGCTGGGATCACTCTTTTATGAGTAAGACAACATTAAGCTTGACTTAAACATTGATTTCCTAGCTATTTGAGTCAGTATCTGCCCTAAAGCCGAAATCAATATGGGATTGGTGCATCCCTACATTTGCCGAGTCAAAGTCCTGACTTAAATGATATATTTGTTGGATGAATTTTTTTCCTTCAATAAATGATCATTAAAAAACTGTATAGTGTGTTGACTAAGGTTGCCTTTGTCTAATATTTCATTTGGTTTGAAGATCTGAAACAGTTAAGTATGACAGTTAGAAAAATAGAAGAAATCGAGAAGGGGAAAATACTTTTTCATGGCACTGTATGTGCATCCTATGCAAGATAACTATAACAACATCACTTGGAATATAAATGCAAGTTGAGCACTTGGTTTGGTGCTCCATTTCCTGCTACGAAGATTGGATGAAAGCTTTACATTTTGAAAAAGGCATTGCTTTGCACGCTATATAAAATAACTGCCGCATTTATGTGTATCTTATATTCAATGCTGTCATATGCCGGTGACAGTACTACTATATCCACATCTTGTGGTCGAGTACTGAATCTTATGTAAAAGTACAAATAACCAGAGACATATTTACTTTAGTAAAAGTAGAAGTACCACAATGACAATCCTACTTAAGTAGAAAGTAAAAAGTACCTGATTTTAAATGTATTAAAAGTAAAAGTAGTTGCATAAGGATTTATTCTCTTAATGTCTAGATTATATCTGAAAAATAAACAAAAAACTAAACTCTGGTCTGTCCTCAATGTAATGAACCACCCTCTCCTTACGGAGTCGCTTTTCGAGCCGAACATTCAGGAAATGACAAACGGGCTGCAAACATCCATAAAGCCTCAGGGCAGCTGAGCTCTCATCTCCGCCTATAGCAGCAGCAGCAGCAGTCAGGGCTCCGCCAGCAGGCTCGGCGGGTCCACTACCCCGCAGAGAGCTACGGTGATCACCGTCACTTGTCGTCCCTGACCTGGTCACCCAATTCTACTTTGGGCTTTGGGCGGGCCCGTGCCGTCAGTAAGACGTTTTGGATCAGAAAATGTAACGGAGGTTTGTAGTGGAGGGGTTGGGTGCCCATATATAGAGGTTTACTCCTCAAAGCAGCGGGCCCGGATTCGAATCCGACCTGTGGCCCTTTGCTGCATGTAATTCCCCCTCTCTTTCCCCTTTCATGTCTTCATCTGTCCTGTAAAAACAAAGGCCAGAAATGCCCAAAAAACTAATCTTACAACAATATCTTACAAAAATAAAAATGAAATGTAATGGATTAGAAAGTATCATAATTGCTGCAAAATGTAACAAAGTAAAAGTTGAAAGTATGCACTATTGAGTACAGATACGTGAAAAATGTATCTGTCCATATCCAGTCACTACAGATATTCAATCGTTGTTGATAACTTGGGAATTATTGCTTTTCCCAACATACGGCACCCTGTAGCCTCTAACGAGAATAGGAGGTTTTACTGATACAGGTTTGCGCTTGTGCTGACAGAGACACGCTACAGCTTTAAAAGATACATTCAAGTGCCGGTCCTTCCTGTCTGCTATTTATGCTTCTCATCCAGTGGGTAGGGTGTTAATTTTAGCTATGTCATCTATCAGCCATGCCTGTTCCACTTCCTAAACCTTAATCTCTCCCTTTGCAAAGGTGCCTAGTCAGCTCCATTAATATTGTTTTTTGGCTGTATTGGGAACAATGGGCATAGCTCCTATGCACCCGCATGTACATTTAGGCAAAAAAGCTATAACCTTCTTAAAGTTAAATGGAAAGTAAACAGTGTACTCTTTTTCTGGTATTATCTGGTTCAGTGGTTCTGCAGTTACCACTCAGAAGAATGCAAACAGGCTCTCTCTGGGGATGTCCGCACGCGTTGCAGCATCATTCACTGTATGATGAAAAATAAGTCACTGAAAGCTCTATCGTCAGCAGGTCTTGAGAAAATCCCACAACACTACCAAGTGAATTAAAATGTTTCCCCTAAGCTCAGCCGTTTCTGGCATCGCAGTGTTGGACAACGTCAGAGAAAAGTACTTATTGTGTACATTATGGGACACTTTGATGCTGTGCCATTGTGGCTCAACTAATATGGAACTGTAATTCACCTATATCTTTTTGACAATAATTACCATAAACAGTGAGCTGCGGCACTGTTGTACCATTCGTCCTGGATGTTGCTGGCTCTGATTGCTGGGAAATGTACTGGCTCTTACCTTTCACAAGGAGTTGAATGCAATACCTGCTTTATCTCTGTGAAAAGAGAAATAACAATATTTATCTGGAAGGCAAACAATATCAATTTCCAAAGCTTACGTTTATTGTTTTGTTCTCTTCGCCGATATACGTATGCCCTCAGAGCCCAGTCTACCACACTATTAAACATGTTCTCTTACTGTGCCACTGAAGAAGTCAGCAAATCATTTGGTCACCAACTGCAGTGGGTTTGGTGTTTGGATGTCCGATGTCAGGCTAAAGCACAACCGATGGATGTGCCAGTCCTCCTGTCGGCTTAAATTGACACAAAGCACAAGATGAACATACACATGCAGTCCACCCTCACTCTGTAGTGTTCACTAATAACATCTGACTCATTCCAAGAACACGGTTTCTGATAACTTCATGCTCTGTAAAAGAACCTCAGCCTGCACAAATACACCCCCCTGTGTTAAGTAAGTGTATTGCTTTTGGAGGGTTTGTTGACATCAGGAATAAAAAGTGCGTATGACATGGAAACCTCTGGATGGATGGTGCTGAGTCAAGGCACTGGCACAACAGGCGCACGCACTTTGGGTTTACAATTAACACTAATTTGTCTTTAGAAAGAAGTGATAATATATATATATATATATATATATATATATATATATATATATATATATATATATATATATATATATAAATATATATTTTAAATAAAGTTTTTGAAGGAAAATCAATTTCTGCAAATAAACAATGGGAAAAGCAATATTAGATCATATGCAGCAACATGCTGTTATATGCTATGTTACAAGTGAGAACTAGTTTTACATTCCTTTATGTTACAATCTAAACACAGTATCAGCTGGAAATGGCACTACGCACAGTATGACACACTGACAGGTGCAACAGTGCAACAACACAATCAAAGTCAGCGCACTATAATTTAAATTTCCTGAGAAAGTAGCTACAATAGATTTTCAAAATGTTTTTGTTTTTTTTGAGGGAACACTTGTTTAAAGAAATGTCCCTCCTCTGTAACTTTTAAACTTAGTAACCTGCTACTTATACTAACCTAACAATTATATTCCATGTCTAACAGACAACAAAATGAATATAGGCAATAACATCTACCACATAAATTAAAACGTTACGCAGTACCGCAAGGATGCAAAGAGCACTCACTCCTGAGGTAAACTGAAGTGCGCAACATCCTCCTGCAGCAAGCATCCAGCATACACCTCTCCATCCCACCCTGCTGCTCTGGCTCCGAAGAAAAATGAGGCCCACATCACCCCAGACATGTTTTTATAAGGAAGCAGCTGAGAGCAAATGCCTTGCTTGTTTCCGGGTAACGTTGGAAACAACGCTGGAAACTGCGCACTACGTCGCAACAGACTAATCAAATCATGGCCATGCGCATTTCTCACTCGCCTTTACAGAACATGTTTGAACACGTTTCAAAACAAATACAATTATATATATTTATAAAGGCATGAACATTGTAACATTACAGAAACATAATACGGTACAAGACAACAGAAAACCCAAGACGCACGTTACTAATAGCCTACAGCCGACCGCGCACCATTGGAGCACTACACCTGAATCCTTATGCATGATGGTAACGCTATTTTATTAACCGGGTAACATTACGTTCATATGGCTGGATGTAAATACCGGTAAACACACCTCTCTCTGAAAGGGCGACGGCTTACCGACAGCGCCTCTTTCTTCGCAACAGGTCGTCCGTGTTGAAACTGTGTCCAACTATTTCTACTCCGTCATTAGCTGTCATTAGCTCCCGTTACCGAATCCAGAGCTCTAAGCTAAAACACTGGCCATCGACATAGTCACAGCAACACAAACAAGCCACGCCCACCAACACACACACCCCCGTTTCTTGATTGGACGTCGCTTCGAAAGGCGTCAACAGGATCACGTGCTTTTGACGCAGTTTTACAAACAGGCAGAGAGGGAGGGCGCACGGTCGAAACAAGAGGAGCCACTTCTCTGTACTTCCGGTTTGAGCTGAAATTCCGTTACTTTACTCTTTTAGGAAGCACATGTTTGTATAATTAAAGAAAACAAACGTATTGTGTCAAGCTCATACAAGTGACTATCTATCTATCTATCTATCTATCTATCTATCTATCTATCTATCTATCTATCTATCTATCTATCACCTGTATTCTTGAAAATTCTAATTACTTGCACTTGTTATTGATCCTGCCTATGCACAGTTAATACAAAATTAAAAACAATGAATACAAAATTAAAAACAGATTACAGGAATAAAATTTACAATTAAAAAAAAGTCAATGTCAAAAAGAAAGGTCTTCAGCCTTTATTTAAAAGAGCTGAGAGTAGGTGCCGACCTACAGCTTTCCGGAAGTTTGTTCCAGACATGTGGAGCATAGAAACTGAATGCTGCATCCCCCTTTTGGGTTCAGATTCTAGGGGGCAGAAAGCAGACATATCCCAAAGGTATTTTGGCCCTAAACCGTTTTTTATAAACCAGCAGAAGTATTTTGAAATCTATTCTTTGAGACACAGGAAGCCAACGTAAAGACTTATAATAATAATAATAATACTAGCTAACTAACCTGCTAGATTACATTTCCTTTCAAATAAGTCGACCGCAGGGAGATGAACAAAGAAGAGCGGTTGATTTTGTGGGCTTAAGTGGTTTCTATATAAATACATTATATGCATCTTAAAAGGCACTTTCTTTCATAAGTACTATTCAAAGTGTCTATACATTTCGATATGCATTACTTAATAAGCAGTAATCACACGTAAACCGGGAACTACACCCATTTTACACCCATTGCTATTTCTGTGGTCAAAGACATATTATTAAAACATATATCCTGTTCTAAAAACTAGATTGTGAAAACTCAAATTTGTGATGTCAGTCTGAAACGGCTCCATAGATTCAATTCAATTTTCTTTATAGTATCAATTCATAACAAGAGTTATCTTGAGACACTTTACAGATAGAGTAGGTCTAGACCATACTCCATAATTTACAAGGACCCAACAGTTCTAGTAGTTCCCTCCAGAGCAAGCAACAGTGGCGAGGAAAAACTCCCTTTTAGGCAGGAACCTGGGACAGACCCAGGCTCTTGGTAAGCGGTGTATGACGACCGGCAAAGATTTTACAAATTAAACTGACAGAACCCAGGGGAATTTTCTGAGTATATGGTACCCATATACTCAGAAAATTCCCCTGGGTTCTTTCCAGAACTGAGAATACAATAGAATAAAGCTCATTTGGGTATAAGAAAAAGAAAGAAAAACACTCCGTGAGTAAGGCTTGGGAGATCTCAGAAACATATGTCATCACCTTTTCCAGTTGAAGCCTGCCCACTCCAGAACACCAATAAAAGCAAGGACAAAAGCATATATAGCTTACAGAAATGTGTAATTTGAAATCACCCACATTGTTCTACCTTTGGCAGAAAATCGTGTCTCATGTAGGACATTGAGAGAAGCTGATGGAGAACAGAATCCTATGTAACTGGAGTTTGTACCCCAGCAGCTAACGGCACCTACAGGACTACTAACATGGAAAACAATCTCACTGCAGTCTCAGTCTGCAACTGGAAATGTATCCTCTAAGGCCATTAGGTACCCTTCATTTAGCTTTGGGCACATAAAATAATAAAGTAACTCTGGAAGTCTGTACAAATAATTTTGATACTTTTATTTACCCACCACCCGATTTCATTACCTCAAGTGCGGTTTTTGTTCAAATTTATTTAATTATAACTAAGATTTCCTAACCTAATTATTTGTTTCCTAATACACTTTGCAGTTGCTTATTAATGTATATTAATGTGTACATAGTATTGTACACCATACATAGTACATACAATTTCACAGCTTAATTTTGTACACAGTAGATGCTCATAGTATAGTATAGTATATAGTATTCTAGTTTTTTAAGGTTATTACAATTAGTTTGGATCTGTTCTTGTACTTTTTTGTAACTGTAACTATTCTGTTTCCTTTACTTACATTTTATTTCATCACAAGCTATTTTCAATTGCACATAATAAACTTTATTTAAAAACTTTTTTATTTGTTTCATTTCATCTCGACTTTGCTGTTTTCAAGGCCACAGCAGGGGGCATCCTAACCCAACAATCACATTCAAACTTCACTTTCCTCTGTATGCTTCACTCTATCTAAGCTCTAGATTTTTTCAACATGGGCAGAAGGTTGTGTGTGTGTGTGTGTGTGTGTGTGTGTGTGTACATTTTTGATAAACATTTCACTTTAGGCTACTATCACATTTTTTTATTATCATCCTCATAAATTATATTATGTACTAAGTCAGCTTTAGTAAATTATCATTAGTATAGTCAACTGCATGGTGTGATGTGCTTTCTGTGGACAGTTGCATCACTGGAAAGAAAAGAAAAAAAAGAGACAATGCCTTCCAGATTGTTTCTCTCAGCAAATGTTGGTAATAGACAACGACAGCGAGGACCAATGTGCAGGAAACAGACGGGATATCAATTTAAGTTTCCGCTGTTGTTTGCCATTTAGGTGTCTATGGAAACAAAACATTCAATTTGAGCTTTTCAATTTCCAGCATTCATTTATTACATTTCTTTGATAATGCAGCCCTTAATCCCTTAGTCCCTTCATTTTAACAGTGATTTTAGTCATTTTAGACTCCTTACAGTAATACTTCTTAATAATAAAAGCATAATATAAAGTATTACCTCATACCACACATAATAACAACCTTTTTTTGTATTTAGAAAATATAAACAATGACAATTAAAAACAATACACTGAGACCTAGGAACGCATCCCACGGACATAAAAACAGTAAAGATGAGAGATGAGAGAGATAAAACCGCACATGCACGCATGCGTGCGCGCACACACACACACACACACACACACACACACACAGACAAAAGACAAAAGACAAAGGGACCAATCTAATGCGCAAGTTAAAACAAAGGTTGTAGCACAAGGCTACAGCCCGGACCTCAAGAATCAAGTAAGCCAAGTGTCCAGAGTCTTTCCTGGCGCTCCATGCATACACGTTGTAGAGAGTAATAACATGCAGTTTATTAACAACAAACATGTTTTGTGGTGACTTTTTACATTAGCATCAGGATTAAAAACCCACTGGCCTTTGACACATCTGTCTGATAGTTACAAGTAGGATGTGTCTGGTCACTCCCTCATGCGTGCACATTAGTCAGTGGGGCCCCATATTTGTCTTACAGTGGGCCCCTCCCTTAATGTGGATCCCAGCTTTGAAATCGCATAGTACATTTCCCATGATGCATGCTTTTATTTTTTTTCAAAGTATGTGAAAGTACATTACATTTCTAACCAGATGTCATGCATTTGGGATTTTGGGAGGATGTCTATGTGAGTCTGGGTGGATGCATACTGTTGTTCATGTGTGTGTTCATGCAAGGGTGTTGCACGAGAAAAAACAAAAACAAAACACATTCACTGCTGCCAAAGTTTCAAAAACATAAATCGTTTCATCAATTTCAAGTGGAGTATATTTCTGAAAATTCCTCTTCCTCTAAAACTGTCCATAATTGTATTGGTTTATTTATGAATTAGTCGATTGGTTGGTTAATTGAGATTTAAAAACCTAAAAACAGGTGAAACAGCTAGAGTTGTATAAATGGATTCCAGGTCAGCATTTTGAATGCACATCTTGGTAGGGACATTTTGTTAGCTTGTGTGCTGATTCAGATATGTATCCCTGTTTGACCTTCCTGCTTTGATACCGGGTGTATTTCAGCCTGTGTAGAATCACACAGACATTTTGTGTAGTTATTTCTCAGACCCCTAAGTGATCAAATTGTCCACCGTAAGTAATTCTGACAACTGTTTTGTGTACTCTTCTCCACAGTAACAGTAGGCTATACTTCCAGATGTGTGTTGTATAAGATCTGAGCATGGAGCCAGTTATCCAGTCACTCAGCTTTATCTGAAGCTACTCAGACTGCATTAACTTAAGCTATATGATATTAGAACTTATCTGTTTACTAAGTATTTGTGGACGTCTGGAGACTTAGCTCTATAAATGTGCTACCTCTTTATTCTTTGTGGCTGTAAACCCCATTTTGGTTATGTAATGATGTATCACACTATGAGTTCAGTGTTGCCAAGTCCGCTTATTATAAGCGACTTTGGGCTTGTTTTTCTGTAAAGTCGCTTACAAATATTGGTAGTCGCGGGTCGCGGTTTTCTTGGGCTTGTGACTAAAGTGTAGTTGCTTATTTGGGCTTGTTCCCAGCTCCATAATATGTTGTCAAGCAGGTATTTTCTATGTTATTTAAACGTAGGAGTTTGTCTTGCCTGTTCCCTCGGTCCCTCCCCTTTCCCCATACACACTAGAGACAACAGAGTTATATCCCGCCCACTTCCTGCTTCTAATTGGCTCTGACCCAGATGGCAACGAGTACTAGCCAATCAGAGGCAGAGCAGGGCACTCTGTTGTTTTTCTGGTTAGGAAAATGCGCGAGTAGCGACCGATGGTGCCTGGACTGTAGGAGACGTTTTGGAGGAATAAATGCCCGGGATAAAGTGGTGAAATACGGGAAGAAATATAACAAAGACTGGGAGAAAGAGAAAGGAGGACAAGAATGGATTTGTGGGGAACAACTCAAAATTACTGTGAAAAAGTGCAAATTTGATATGCCATCAGTTTTCTAATGTTAAATAATGTTAAAAGGTGGTTTAACTCCCTCCTGTGCTCATTGTCCTGAAGCTCAGGGGGAGAAAATAAATAAACTGTAGGCTACAGTTTACCGATCTGTCCACATGGATGGAAATTGACAATCCATCCCCACGGATTGTAAAACCACACAGTTTATTTTTATTTTCCAGGATCTTAAGGGGGGCTCCGTTGAAAAAGTCGCTTGTTTTGGGCTTGTTTTCACAGGCCTGGTTGCTTATTTGTCTCGCAAGATCTGGCAACACTGTATGAGTTGCTCCTTGTGACATTTAACCATGAAGTGTATCACCCAACTCTAGTTCCCCTCAGTTCTACTGAGTGTTTTAGGGTCTTTCAGCTCATTATTCTGGTTTTATTTCTACAACTTTACTAAACTACAAAACAAGCTACACTAAACCCACTACCTACCCACCAGCACCAAACAGCAGACAACGTTAGCTAGCAGGTGAACATAGTGGAGCACTTAGCTAGCAGTGCCATGCCTCTCACGTATTAGCATACACTCAAGTCACATAGGTAACCATTAGTAATTAGCAATGTTCGAAAATTCCAGAAAGACCGTTTCAAAAAATCTTACCGCTGTTCTGACGCTATTTTCTGAATCCATAAAGATTCTTCTAACCATACGGGATGAAAATGTCCGCTACACAGTCGAATTTATGTTTGACGTTAAGCCGTTTTCAAAGCGCCCACTCAGTTTGGCTAACGCTACCTGTCCAGGTGCATGGTAGGCTATCTGACTGCTGCCATCTTTGTTTTTTTGTTTTGTCGCAAGTCGGGAAACCGGTTAAAAAGTGTTATCGTCATTCAGCAGACCGTTTTATTTTTTCCCCCCATAAAAATGGTTAGAAGAGTCTTGGAATTCTGGAAATACATTTTTTTAATGACCTGTTTTTCAAATATCACCAGTTAGTCTAATTATCCTTTAGAGACCGATGGTAACCTACTTAATATTTCCATCAAAAGTGAGTGGAGGCCAAAAGCAGAGCTAAAAGAGGAGACAATATTGGACTTACATTCACCAGACGTAGTCAGACACCATACTTCAAACGAATGTTAATGTTGCTCCATATCAGCTCAATGTGCCAATATGATACTGTTGGCTAATGATAGCTAAATATTTCTAGATCAAATTAAAGATGTGATTTGTTTACAGCTTGTTTCTGTTGCCCCCAAGTGGTCAAAACTAGTTACTGCACGTTTAAGCCATCACTGTTTTTGATATGATGAAAAAAATATTTTTGCTTCACTGATTTAAATATTACACTGCTTAACTTGGTGGAGGCTTTCTTCCTTTTCCAGCTTGTATTGACAAACAAATAAGAATGTCAAGACTTCCCAGTATGTGGACCTTTTGCTTTGGTAATAATGCCCAAAAAAATCACAGTATATAATGTAATTATACAGTGGTAAAACATGTCAACAGGGATTATCTTGCCTTAACTTCAGAGAGGTCATGTTGTCTTCAGAGTTTTCCAGTCAGTATCAGCACCATACGTGATGTTCCAGAGAGGAAAGAAGTTGGTGAACATTCCTTATTGTACATTTCCCTGCTGGAGCAGGAAACTCAGCAAGCTGAGAGACATGATGTCACAGACAATTATGAGAAGCTTTAAAATTGTAGGGTTTTTAATGCCATTTTAATGCCAGATCAAAAAAATTGATGGGCTTCTTTGCCTTCTGGGATTCTGGTATTCCTGTAAACTTTTCATGAACCTGAAGGCTGATCAGTTTTTCATTTTCATCACAGGCTCACCCTGCAGACCCCACCTCCTGACCCCAGGGTCCCGCTAATTCTCTTGTGTGCTTACCTTTACCTCCCACCCTTCCATTCCACCCAATATTATCCTACCATCAATGAGTTTAGAAGGGGCATGCTTTGGCACGGAGAAGGAAAACATGACGTATTAGGCAGCTGTAGCTACGCTGAGGGGGGAGCCACCCCACAATAAAAACAACCGGCTGAGGTCTGTTCGTAATCCCAGATTCCACTGCACATACACTACTCTTGGCTGGATGAAGGGATAGAGGGGTGGAGGAACTGAGAGCTGGCTGGGATGAAGGATGGGAGGGGAGAATGCTAGAGCTGGGGGAACTTGTGTGACATACAAGGAAAGCTGTGGAAGAGAAGATTTGGAGGGATATACTGTGGGGGCACCGGGGCTGATGGGTGGAAAATATAAAGGGTCAGGTCACCCAGATTACATATAAAACTTTTTTTTTATTCACTTAATTCTGGAATCTGGCCAGATAGATTGCATTGCTTTTATTTGTTCCGCCACAAACCTCAATATAACAGTGTTTAATGGAGTTCATTGAAAAATGTTGCTGCATAATATAAAGGCCTTGTTGTGAACAAAGAAAAAGATGCTGTTGCTTTTTGAAATGCTGTGAGCAGCACAAAGCAAATTCCATTCATCGGGGTGCTTTGGTGTAGTTAATTTTGAACTCGTTGAACAAAGAAGAAGAAAATAAATAAGATGTAAATTTCAGTACAGGCAAGGGAACCAACAGAGACAAAATCCTCAGCGGACGTGTCTTTAAAAAAATATAGTCAATGATTCAAAAAACCCAGAGATCCGTATCTCAGCAAAAACCTGGGCAAACTAAATTGGCATGGCAAGACACATTTAGGGGAAAGTGAATATAGATATCTTTTGCGTGTGATTTTTGTAAACCAACTCTTTAAGTTTGACAGACAGAGAGAGCCTGGGGAGCAACTAAATGTAGAATAGACAAAACAGATGTGAACTCAATATTGTCACACAGGTGGAGTCAGTTAGTGTGTAAAATATCTTGGCTTTCACCTCACAGAGTTTAAATCCACATAGGTTACAAATAACAGAGATGTCTCAGTGTATACACATACAAAACGGTTCACGTCCACTGGGATTTACACCACACAGCAGTTGTTGCAGTCTCACATTTTAGATGATCACCCAATATATATATCTATGATGTGTGCTTTTTGTTATGGCTTTACAGTTGTAGCATATTGTGACAACAGGCCTGTTCATGAGCACTGCTCAATGGCCTTGAGGAAATATTTTCCTTGCAGGGTGCAGAAGGGGACAGGGCAGGGTAGGAATGCACATGGGGCTCGATCTTGTGGTGGGTGCGAGTGGATA
This sequence comes from Percina caprodes, assembly GCA_013375575.1. Taxonomy (NCBI): domain Eukaryota; kingdom Metazoa; phylum Chordata; class Actinopteri; order Perciformes; family Percidae; genus Percina; species Percina caprodes. The sequence goes on from JABXJD010000307.1 coordinate 200,535, forward strand.
GGAAATAAACAAGTCACACTGTCACATAACAGTAGTGCATGGCGACAGATAATGAATAATATGCGTGTATGAACATGATGATGGATGGTGTGTACATTCATTCAGATAGACTGTAATGGTGCTCATGAACATGTCCTTTGGCATTTAGAAAAGACAGCTGGTATGTTTTCACTGCCGCACCCAAACTGTGAAAGACAACAGTTTGAAGTGATGTCATTACTACTGCTTATGCAAACCAGCTGTGTGACCGTATGGGCTGTATGGGATTTAAATGCAATGTGTGATAGAGCACAGATGTATGTGGGTGCATGTGCACATGTTTCTGTAGTTAAAAAAAACCCAATTGCTCTTCCCACTCTTAGAGGCTGAAAACATGACAATTTGTAAAAAAGTTATTCATCCTTTGCTTTTTATTTTTTGATATTTCATTATTACCTACAGGGTGCTAGTAGAATAAAACTGTCACATTGGAATGTTAGCAATGAAAAGATACAAAATGGATCGAAAAGGAGAAATCAATGCGAAACATCCCATTTATATGGCAGAATATTTTTGCTTTGTGCCAGGTCGACTACAGAATATTGCAGTTTCCTTTTGTATTTGATCTCAGGTATGTCAGTAAGACAGGACAAAAACAAAATCACAGATTTGTGGTGCCGCAGAAGTACATATTTTAGTACACCATAAGATATGAAATAAAATTCTTTGGCACATCAAAAGGTGTTGGTACACAAAATAAAAACAAGACAAAGTAAGTCATCATACTATACACACTGCACAATAGAATACGGATAGAAAAAAATAGCATATAGAATATTAAAAAGAGAGTAACACTGATAAAGTAACAGTTGACAGTACGAGGCTCTGCACCGAGGCCTGTTGGCTTTGAGACTGATTCCACTAGTTTCCCACGGAAGATTGGAGAATTCCTTGCGGCTACCCTTTTTCAAGAAAATGGTGCGATAAAAAAAAAAACTTTAGTACTTCACATGCACATTCGGACTCATAATTCACTCACATACTTGATCAAAATCAACCACTCGTTACATACAGTAAGCAAAGGAAGCTTGAGGCATGTATGGCATGTATGGATATACCTACAGCCGATGCACAGTACAGTTGCAAGTATACGTTAACGGACACGCACGCAGCATTTGAAAGCAGCACACACATCCGCACGCTGATCAATAACTCAATAACACAAACAAGATGAGAGCCCAATGGATTTTCTCTCTGAGTTTGTATACAGATTTAAAAGGCAGTGTGATTTATTTCCTCTATGTCTGTCATGGCTTTACAATAAACTCAAACATCAATTCCATTGATGTGCTTATGATGGATTTAATAGTGGCAGAGTTGCTTGGAGCTTTGAACTTGATGACATGCAGAGCCCCTTGCTGTGTGTTGACAACATATGGCTGTGACTCCAGAGGCTGCAGTCATCATGGGAACCAGTTTGTGACTAATGCTAAAATCCACTCTCTTCCCACCCAGAGCTGCCCATCTCCCGTCTCTCGTCTCCAGCCTGACTGCCGTCAACAACTCAGGGGCCGAGCCTTTGTCATCACCAGCATCACCACCATCATCGTCAGACTAGTTTTCCTGATGTTTATTGCGGCACATAGCCAAAGAGAAGGACGCAAGGGGACTATACCCAGAGGAGTGTTGATGTAGGAAATAGTTCTAGTCCCTGATGTCCACTTTGCTGTGGACTCTCTGTGGTTAGGAGGCAGGAGTGGATGCAGAAAAGGGGGGGTGGGGGTGAATTTGCATAGGCGTGTGTGTATGTGTGTGTGTGTTTGGGGGGGGTAGTTCCTGGGCTGCAATTATTTGTGGACTATTTTACAGCTCGGTGTCAGCTGTCTTGGTGGTGGAGTGGCCGTTGGTGGGAGAAGGAGTCTGGGTCTTGGCCTCCTCCGGGGACTCTCCGTTTACGCTGGGTTTCTCCGGACTTTCTGGAGGGGGGTTGAGGGGGGCCACAGATACAAGAGTGTTCCCCTGGTTTTCCTGATCTGCTGGATAGGCCTCCTCCGCCTGCAAATGCAGCACAAACAACATGAGACATCATCATCATGGGACGGCTAGATAGAACATTTCAACAACACCTGGGTGTCAGGGTACAGGGAATATGCAGGAAAACTTTATTACAGACGGAATACTTGACATACTACGCGAGCTTCGCCTGCTACTGAGACCAGCACCTCAGCCAGTGGTGTCGCTGAAGCCACTAGCCGGGTAAAGGGACATCAACGGCGGTGTGCGCGGAAACGCCGAACGAGGGCAGGCGTTCCAGCTAGGTGGTACGCTAACGCTAGACAGCCACCTGTCCGATCCATTCTGCTTGCAGGTGTCCGATCATTAAATGACAAACTGGACTGGCGTGGCTTGGGAGTGGACTCTTTGAGCAGCGAAGCAAGTGCATTCTGTGATTTGGTGTCTTTCATCCACATGAGCCAATTACGAAAAGAATTTCACATTTCTACTACATAAGTGACCCAATTTAAAGATATATTCATCTGTGAAATATCCCTTTAACTGTGCTATGCAGGGATAAAAAAGAGAATCTTATTTGTAGTTCAGACACAGTTCTGCCATGCATATGGAGACACAAGTACACAGATGCAGCCTCTAACCCCCACACCCTTGCACTAAACACACACAAAAACATCCTCTAATGTGGTCTCTATGACGTGATCCTTCGAGTAGTACAGAGAAACAGCTGTGGCTGGCTAGTACATGAAACAGTGAGCTCTGCAGATGAATGGCACCAGAGAGCAGGGTGTGGGTATTTGGATAACGCACACTCACTCATTCTCTGCGTATTCCCTCTGATTGCTGGCCAGCAACGTCCCCTAATTAAAAAAATTGGCAGCAATGGATTCCAATTGGGAGGAAATAGTGCTGTTGTGATTTTGGATGCAGTAAAAGATGAAACTCTGCTTGAAAAGAACTATGGGTAACACCTTACTTGAAGGTATCTACATAAGAGTCAGACACTGTCATGACACTGTCATGACACGTGAACATTAACCCAAACCATAACTTGTCATGACAAGACAATATAACTCTTACTTTAAAGAAGCATTATGTTATAAACATGTCAGTGTCATGTCACTCTTATGTAGATACCTTCAAGTGTAACCAACCGTTGCATAGTGTTACTGCATGGATATACACATATATGATAAAACACACCTACAAGTCACTATGCGAAGTCACTTGGAGCGGTGTTAAAAATTAAGAGAAAGAAACATTTCCAATGAACAAGTTAGAATCATTGCAAACCTGATCAAACAAACGTTATGCAGGATCTGCAGAGGGAAAGTCAACATCTATGCAATGATTTTCTATTCATGGGCTCTGTGCTGAATAATGCACCACTGAAAGGCAACTCCCGTAGAGACTGCATGAACGTGTAAACCAGAAAGTAAGTAAATAAATAAATAAGGTCCTCATTGGAAACATACAGTGCCCTTTATTGTATATTTATTCAGAAAAATGTGCTTACCAGCCTCAATCCCTTGGTGTCGGACCTGCGTGGGCATTTGAGGTAACCTACAACAATTGCAATGGCGGCAAGCAGACCAGTGACCAGGATGCCCACAAAGACAGAGGAACCTGATGATGGCGGGGTCTCAGTCTTTGTCACACCCAGCTGCAAACAGGTTAAAGAGAAACAAGGTTTTGGTCAAAAGAAGTATGTGTGTGGATTTGAAACCACGCAAAGTCAATTGTCTCACATTGCAATGCACAAAAGAAATGGAGGAGCTGCTCGCGGATGCAAAAATGTAAGTAGCTCTAAGAAAACAAAAAGCATTAAAGAGAAAGAAATATACTAATTTTCTTTCCAAAGTTGCAGTAACACGTATACACGTAAAGTATGTTGTTGTTTTTGTATACAAACTGCTAAAAAAAACTGTTTACTATGACAAACATTTGGTGCATACTATATAGAATTAGAATGTAGAGCTGGGTGATAGGGAGAAAATCAAATATCACAATATTTTTGACCAAATACCATATCCGTATTTTGGCAATATTGTAGAGGTTACAATTGCTGCTTTCACGAAACACTTACACAATGAGATTTTTTATTAATAATCAGCAGTAATGTGGATATAAAGGCAAATAATAGAACAGTCTGGAAGTTAAGAAAATTAAATCACTTTACTGTAATGCAGCCTTTTAAACCAGGAAAAGACAACACTGGTGTCATATCACAATATTACAATATCCAAAATTGAAGAGGCTATCTACTCTTATATATGTTATATAATAATAATTATAATAATCCTATTAAATATCCTTTATTAGTCCCACAAGGGGAAATTACAATGTACACTGTTGTTATTACACACAGGCCTGAATTACACACACATGCTCAGTACCTATACATGCACTAATGGAGAGATGTCAGAGGGAGGGGGCTGCTCATGGAAAGGCTCCCTGAGCAGTTGGGGGTTCGGTGCCTTGCTCAAGAGCACCTTGGCATTGCCCAGGAGGCAAACTGGCACCTCTCCAGCTACTGCTAGGGTGCGTCTAGATTTCTAGGCTAAGCATCTAGTACTCTTACCTTGTCTTTCAAATTTTCACCCTGGAATGTTCTAGCCAAAGATGCCAACGGAGCTGCAGGGGAAGTAAATATCACGAATATATCGGTACTTCATTAATCAGATCTATGTTGTATTTTCTGCAACATATTAGCACATTAATGTATGATAGTGTACATGTACAAGTTATTATATTTTGAAGGATGCCTTTAATACTCACCATCATCACTGGCCACAAGCATAGTGTTGCTGTCTTGGAAGATTTTCAGATTACACTCTTTCTTGTGGCACCAGCCTGTAGGGTTCTCCATTAGAATGCGTTTAGATGCGTCCTATAAGAAAGGATTTCTGTGTCAGTGCAGTACTAATTCACAAAAGCTGTCTGAAAAAACTCAAGAGGATTAATGCAGACTCTAAACCTACTTTGAACCATTTTGTGCATCACATACTACAATAAAAATAGTAGCCTATACATTGTAGTCCACAGTGTACATTTGTGATTGGAGCAAATTAAGCATGAACTTGCAAAAGTCAACAACAAATTTCACATTTTTGGTGTAGCTTCCTACAAACCCAGATTATAGACATTGTATCTCTTTTGGATGATCATTGGGACCCACAATCTAATGTTTGTCCCTGAATTTTCCCCGCTGACCATCAGCAAACGTAGGCCTTTGTGTGAGTCATGGAGACAAAATGCAGTTGAAGAGAAAATTTGCTAACCACACCTTCTTTATCCCCACCTTAACCCTGAACTATGATATCACCTCATTGCACAACTTCAAGCTTTGCAACTTGGGAACACACATTTGATTTTCTGTAATGTGATCCAGACAGCTCTCAGTGTTCCCAGAAGACCACTGTGAGCAAACCCTGAATCCTCAGTTAGTTGGGAGTGGACCCACAGCTGGACTCTGCTGAAACACCCAGATCTTTGAGGCACGGAGGAAGGAAATCTGGAGGGAGGAACTTGAACGGCTATATCATGGAATGGAACTCATTCTCTTCTCCATCTGTCTGTGTCACTTGTGACCCATCACAACTTCCTGCACCCGTGGTTGGAGTTCAGATGAGTTACACTCACACACGCACACACACGCACGCACACGCACGCACGCACGCACGCACGCACGCACGCACGCACGCACGCACGCACGCACGCACGCACGCGCACGCATTTAGAGAGGTTTGAAAAAGACCTTTCTTATTTGCAACTAATTCAGTGCGTCACAGCTTTATTAAATTTGTTCCATTGATACAGGCTGTCCCTCTATCAAGGTCTTTCATGCCATTCACTCAATTCTGTTTTTTTCCCTAAATGCATTTTGAATTAATCACCAGCTGGCTAAGGTTTCTGGCACTGTAGTCCATGTTTAGTTCCAGGTTGAGTTGGACATATGACTTCTGCAAATGGCCCTGGCTCTGTGGGTGACAAATGAATGACCCAGATAGAGGCTAACCTAAGTACCTGATGCCTCGGCTAGGTGCATCTGGACTGGCATACTGTACAATGTAACAATGACTTGTTTTTATACATCATGTGTTTCATGCTTTGAGGCACAGTAACAAAAGTGAATGGTAAAACTGTACTTAGATGGCTCCAAATATGAAACATAACTCACTCGTTCCTAATGTAAAAAAGATCTCTATGTGTATTGTTAAAGGCTGTAAAAAATAACAACAACAAAAAAAACAGAAAAAGAAACCACACCCTTGCTATTCCTCCTCCCTTTTTTCTACCCCCAGAGCAAGAGAGGAAACATTAGCCCTCCTCTTCATTTGTCTCCCTCCAGGAACACAGGCTCAAGATTTACAACGGCTGAGGAATGTCTGCAAAAAGATCTGCCTTTATCAGGGCTATATTTCCAACTGTAGCCCTTCAAAACACATTCATCTTCTTCCTCTAAGTGAAGTAAGCCACTTCCTCTACACCCATGGTGGAGGGGGCCAGATAAGCTTTTGGTAAAAGGAACGTGTCATTGGAAGGTAACCGGGCTCAGTGCTCTACAATCGTGTCACGGTGGGCTTAAATGTTGCATGCCAAAATCTCAGCTGTTGTCTTGAATTGCCGCCTGTGACACTTGTATCTGAGTGATTGCGTTTTCTTTGTTTGTCTTTATCTGTAGTATGCTTGGTGTGGTCTTTGTATTCTGTGTGAGTGAATCTCTCTCTAGCTGTCCCCTGGCAGTCGGTTTGGGTCGGTCTAGGTCTTCCACACGCTTGGCGCTGAGCCAATCACCACACCCGAACCTCATCCGCTCGTCGAAAGCGGAACTTTAGGAACAGCCAGACATCCACTCCCTGGGTATGTTTATATCAGTTATTATCAGTATAGCGTTATGCTCAATTTCTTGCCTATGTTTTTACCCTGCAACTAGTCCATATCCAGGAAGTTCCACGTCCGTAATTGCTCCAGTGCCAAAGGAAATTCCGCCCAATACATGTCTTTTTGCCAATGTCCGATTCCTTCCACTTTCTTCGTGTTGGAATTTAAAACTCCGGTGGATTTCTGAGGACTATAATTAACTGCTCCTCAGATCTCTGCAGGGTGAATCGAGACAACTAGCTAGACTATCTGTCCAACCTGAGATTTCTAGCTTAGTGGCGCCCATGACAATTGTGACTGGTTTAAAGACATGCCAATAAACCAGAGCATGTTCCTCCCCCATCTCAGAATGCTTTGCGGACCAGCCAGACCCTCCTTTGCGGGGCTGTGGAGGAAGGTCTGTTAACACAAGACTAGCCTGCAACGGACTATTGTTCTCCCTGTCATAGTAAAGGATTCTCTGATCTCGGTCCTGGAGACCCCGTCGCCTACCGTTCAGATCCAGACCCACCCTCAAGTCCACCAGCTGGCTGCTCTCTGTTCCGGACCCCGCCTGAACTCTTCCTCCCCTGGTCAGAAAATAAACTGCTTGGCTCACTCTCCTGATCTGATCTGCATTTGGGTTTTACTACAGCAAACCTGACAGCTGTTGGTAGCCCGATTCTGCCTGTTGTTGTCAGGGAGTAGAGGAGGGCTGTTGGTACAAGCTGAATGACTCAAAAGTGATAGAATGTAGATTTGGTGCTGATGGATTGAGCTAATGAGAATATCAAGCCTGACAGGACACTGTCATACTGACTTGTTATTTCCATGGTATTTCTTGGTGTGTGTGTCTATAGGGCATTAGGTCCATTTTAGTCTTATTATTGATTGTACTGATATAGATTTGTATGCATTTTTGTTTTATTTTTGATGGTACTTGCTGCTCAGATATTAGTAGGTTGGTTTTTGTAAATGTACATTCATTTATCTGAATTTTATTGCATTAGCACTTTATGGGGGAATGGCTGGCACCTTAATGATGGATTATAGGATCTTAACTTCTTTAAATGATGTGATTTATGTATTCCATTTACTTATTTTTAGTGCTCCACTTAATGTGGATTTCTTTTTGTTGTCTTTTGTTCTTTCTGTGTGTCTGATTGCAGATTGCCCCTCTGGGACAATATCAATAAAGTTGAAAGTTGAATAACCATGACATGACACCGGTCATGAACATAAAGGAGTCTTTATGAATGTTTCTGAATGTTGTCATTCGGTAAATTATTAAACTTTTAATGCTAAGTTAGCATATTCTGAGATTTTTGTCATAAATACATCATAGCATAGCATAGATATTGACCCAAATATCTGTATAAAGAGATTAACTCATACTCACACAATCATCTGTTCCCAACTCAACCTTGACAGCATTACTTTCTTGAACGTCCTCTTTTCCAACGCACACCACATTAGGCTGTGGAGACAGGTCACAGAGACAATGGAGGTCAGGAGAAGACAGCACCCTTTACAAATATGGTTGCAACCACTTTATCAAAATAATCTTCCTTTAAAACAAAAATGGTATATTTTACAAAAATAGATGTGAAATTGTTTAAAGCATAAAAATGTATAGTATTTATTGAAGTTGTATTTCATACTGATGCCAATACTAACTCCAGATGTTGAAAAGTCCAAAAGTAGAGAAGCACCAGAAACATGGTACTTACCACCACAGTGTGGGGGACTTCCATGGCGACAGAAGTGGTCGGTACAGCGCCGGGTACGTTTGTAATGGTTGCTTGAATTGGATCACCCACGGGGGCAATGGTCTTAGCAGATTCTCCAGCAGCGGGAGGAGTACCTACATGTGCACCATTTGGAGCTTGAGTTGTAGCACCTGAAGCCGTAGAACTTGGAGCTGCAGTGCTTCCCCCTAAGAACACAATCCAAGGACAATGCTTTTAAACACAGGCACACAGTGGATGTATCAAGGGTTGTCACTCATTTCCACGCTTCCCATTCAATGTCTATGATGTTTTAGCAATCTATGTATTTTATTTCTGGGGATAAAATGCTTTCAGAAACACATTTCTTATTTTCGTAAAATATGCAGCATTTTCGTAAAATTTGCTTGTCAGTGTTCATTGAAGAGTTAAAGAAACAAAAATTGATTCCTGTTAGTGGCAAGCCCACCAAGCGTCTAACTAATGGTTGAAAGTAGGGCTGCACGATATAAGAAAAATATCTAATTGCGATTATTTTGACTGATATTGCAATTGCAATATGATTTACAATATTGGAGGGAATGAAATTTTCATTGAAAAATATATTTAAAAAAATGATTAAAGTGTGATTTTTTTTCTTTATTCTGTAGGATACAATGTCTAGGCCGGGACGTCTCTGCAACACCACAATACTTTATTTTAGCGATTTGGATATTGCACTAGTTCATATTGCGATGTTGAACAGTGAAAGGTAAAACTTTACTTTGATGGCTCAAAAATGCCACAGTAAAAACTAACATACCATTAGAAGTGGACATCGAATGATATAACTTAAGAAAATGTGAACCCTGGAATAACTTCTAAAAAGTCCTGCTGAACCCGCCCTGACCCCATAATGACTTAAGGCTCATTGTGCATTTATCAAGGCCCCTACCTGTAGTGGGGTTTGCAGAAGTAGCTGTGGGTTCATCCTGACACATCACCTCATCTGCAAGAAAAGGAGAGCAAGTGAGACAGAGAGAGAGACAGCAACTTAAACACAATGGCCCTCATTTACAAAAGTACAATCTACTATTACTATACAAACCAGAAAAAGTCTGCAACATTGTTTTAGCCTGTGGGGTTCTGCAAAACATTGTGCAAGAAAACAGGGTGCTATAAATTTAGCCTACTGATGGAGCCAGATGCCCGATGCCCAGAGAGCAGTGCTATACGAAGGAGACAGGATATTACTCCTCGTTTTCAAAAGGTATAGTGTTATGTTTGGCAATGCTATTGAATACAGGAAAATGACAATGCTTCAGGTTTTCGTTTGTCTTTTAAAGTGTCCTTTAACAGCCACAAGTGAACAATTTCTTTCTGCCATTGATCAACATATTTTGGCTTGTTTTTCCTGCCCCTCTGCTGTCAGGAGACAGGGTCAGGGTAGTGGTCCAGCATGGGGGGGGCGGAGGACAGGCACTCTCCTTCACAGCTGTTGCCTGGCTCTGACTTACGAAAAAACAAGAGTGATATAAAAAAAAAACACTGCATAAATTCTGCTACTGTGTGTTTATTTAAATATGTAGGCCTAAGAGATTTCAATATAAGCTTATATGTTACTATTAGGAGTATAGATATGTCAAGGATGTATAAATTAAATAAACTTCAACAAACATTCTTCCTACAGCCTAATACCAGTTTTTAGGAAGCCAAATAGTACACATGTCACTGCAAATTAAACTGAGATGTCAGGGTTGCTGTCTCCACCTCTGAAAAGTGCCGCTTCTTAGCCGGATTACGTCTGGCCATGTTGTAAAGCGTAGGGCGAGGCCTCAAAACTGAGAATATATTGGGGTGTGATATTTAAATTACGATCGTTTCCAGCCGCTGCATTTGTCGATGTATGACCATTCTTACGCTCTAATTGGTGTGATACAAACGTTTCATGAATCCCACGTGAAGCCTGTCGTAAGAGGATTTCTGCGCCAATGTCTGCGCTGGTTTCTACGTTAGGGTTGATAAATGAGGGCCATTGACTTTCATAAGATGAATTAATGCTCTTTCATGGCTGGTTTAACATTATTATCCAGCTAAGATAAGCAGATACAGATTGCATGATGATTATAACAGGAAATGTTAGCCTTTGCTACATTTATTTAATCTTGTAGTGCCAGTGTGACACATTGTGGGCTCACCATCAGACAAAATTGAAACATCTGTGGTCTGTGTGTTGAGTAAGGTTGTAACAATATGGAAAATAAAACCGAAATCGTGTGAGAAGGCAGAATCCCGACACACCCCTTCCAACTCCCAGAGTTATCCTTCTCGTCCAGATCCAGTGCTACTGCATCTTTAAATTACTAGTAGTCCTTTTGGTGCCTTATTCCTGTTTTGTCTGGTAAATTTAGCTAACTGTACAGATGGCTAAAAGGAAAAGAGGGGGCACTGGTAATGCTAACGGAGGTGTAACGTTATGGGTGGTGGAATCGAGGTTTGTATCGAATTGTGTGTCAAAAATCGTGAACCGAATCAAACCAAAGTTTGGTGTATCGTTACAGCCCTAGCGTTGAGGTTTTATTGAGTTATGACTTTGATAAGGAGTTTTGACTCTAAGGGTTTTAAAATACCTTTATGGCCTCTATGAGCGGTCACTGCTTCTACTTCCGCTCCAAGTGCTGGTCGTGTTGATATTGGCCAATCTGTTTCCCTGTCGATATGCACTTCCCCTTACCTTAACTTAACACCCAACCTTATCCCCAAACAGGCTTCTTCTGAGATGTTTAACCAGACCTCAACATTACCCTAAACCCAGCCAATTATCTCTGCTACGCCAAACCATAACCTGATCTACGCCCTAACCCTGATAGGACATTTTGGGAGATCCAGTTTAGGAAGGGGCCTCTCTCTGTTGTAGTGAATGCATTTGTACCATAAAAGAAAGGACATAGGAAGGTGAAAAAAAAAATTAGGAAAGCATTTCCCAAGTTCATGTGAGGGACTTTTAAAGTAATTGAAAAAATGGCTTCCCTAGATTGAATTACCTTTTGATGTCTAAAGTCCAATGTTAGATCAATACATGTAAAGATCCTTAACAATATGTTGATCTATATGTACAGATAACTGCAACGTCTCTCTTTGGAACTATCAACTACTGATTCATAAATTTAGTTTTATTTTTTATTTAATTTCTTTTGGTTTCAGAGCTATGAACTGAACTCCACTTTTTCTTATCTTTTTGTAATTGCAAATTCTGTTCCATTGTTTTATTCTATGTTACATTATTTGACTTTACCTTTGCCTTGGAACCTTGCACACTTGATTATGTATCTTTAAGGCATACTGATTCTGTCTTCCATGCTCTGCCTCTAAAGCACTTTGGTTCAACTGTTGTTCGTTTAAATGTCCTATACAAATAAAATTACTTGACTTGTTGATAGAGATCTTGATAATGTAGAGGGAAAACATGGGGAATCAAACAAACAATCAGGAATCACGCTGCCAATCAAAACAAGAGAATTGACTTTGAGGTATAAATCGGAGGCGAACAAGGACAGCATTGAAATCCATTTCATCCTGCAACATCATTTCTTAACACTCCCAGCCGCATGGAAGGAAACCAATGTGTAAACAGCTTCACATGTAACCAAAACTATGCTGCAATCAGAGGAAAAAATGCGCTCGGTGCACCACAACAGTTATTTAGTTAATCACCAGATACATTTAAAATGAGGCGAGTTTAGATGCTTTGTGTGTGTTTGCAATCCCATAAACATGACCAAATTTAACACACTCTGGAACAAAATCCAAGTTCCTTGAATGTTAGCAACCCAAATATTACATTACATGGCGTTTGGCTGATGCTTTTATCCAATGCGACTTACAATTGCTATATATCAGAGGTTGCACGCCTCTGGAGCAACTAGGGGTTAAGTGGCTTGCTTAGGGACACATTGGCTGATGTATCGCAGTAGGAATCAAACGCAGGTCTCCCACACCAAAGGCTTGTGTCATATCTACTGCACCATCACCACCACCATAAAAGATAGTGTTACATAATTTTTTTTCTACAGCTGGCAAGTGGCCACCATGACAATATGTGTACAGCACTGTGGACGGTGCAACGTAATATATAGCTCCCTCCTGTAGTGTGTTTTATCGTAACAGGGGTGTCAACTGGCTGAACGCTGTCCAAATCTGGTCATGTGCTCCATTTTAACTGGTGTAAGTGGGCATAAATGTTAAACTAATGTTTAACTGTGCTATTAGAGGCTTCAGCTAATTGCCTTCGGCTTGAGTTGCTATGTGTGAAAGAGTAATAATGTGGGACAAAAATGTTTAGCCTTCACAGCAGTAAATCCACCTGCTACCTCAGTTTATGCCTCTTAAGTATATAAAGATATTATTTTGACGAAAAAGTATCTATGGAATGTTTTTTAAAGCACTATACTGGATAACCAGTTAAGAGTTGGCTTGTATGAGCATGATTATTTTATTATGTTTTGTGATGAAAAGTTTTTTTTTACCTCTGCAGTTTCTTAGAAAGATACAAAATAATTGTGTTAAACTCACAGACTCTGTGCACATAAGGTAAAGGTACTATTGCCACATACATGTAGCGAAATTCATTCCCTGCATTTAACCCGTCCCTCAAGGGAGCAGTGGGTAGCCGATTACATTATCCCGGGACCAACTCCAGATCTGAACCAATGCCTTGATCAAGGTAGTTAGCTAGTACCAGTAGCTAAAAACTACTAGTTAACTACCGGAGAACATACAAACAAGCCCGGAACAACCTGGATTCAAACCAAGAACATTTTTGCTGTGAGGCCACAGTGCTAACCATTGGGCCACCATGCTGCTAATGTATAGATATATAAATAAATGCTCATAATGCACATACACCCATATCTACTCCCTTTAAACTGTCACATGCTGAAAACACTCCACCACTGTGGACACAAGCATTGGACAGCTGTGTAAGAAATCTCACTGTGTTTCCAGCCAGGCCCCTCAGCATCAATATGAAGCCTTTGGACCTCCAGTCTCAACACAAACACAGAGGAACATACATAACACTCCTACTCCATAAACACAACCTTGCAGTCTCTCCAGAGAGTTTTTAATGGGCTCAGAGAGCACAAGGCCTAGGCTGCAGACTATGTAACCTCTGGGTTCAATTCTGATCTTTGCTACTGGGCTTCATCAAGTGGAGATCCTGCCCTGGCTGTCTTCCTTAAAGCTTTCCATGTGGGTGTTGCAGTCTTTGACGTGGTGTGTGGTGTGTAGCCATGCCAGATGTAAAGAACTAAATCATAGGCTTAAAGAGAGGATACGATAAGGGCCATGATGCTGAGTGACAGTTCAAATGCTGCATTTTTTTTTGCCTGTGGTTGGATAAATCAACAGCAATTTGAAGGCAGCCCAAAGGCGGATTCTTCACCGGCAAATTACAATTGTAATTCATGTTACAGGAGTGATTCCCAACCAGGGGTATGTGTACGTCCCCTGGTGGTACTTCTGTAGTTGCTAGGGGGGTATGTAGAAAAGTTGGAGAGTAGCTAATTTAAAAAAAATAATAAATACAAATATATATATCCACATATCAACATTAGGTCAACTGGGACACCTGAATACTATGTGTTTTTGGCCAACCTGAAATGCTCAGTCGGAAGGCGGGCACTGCCGGCAGGCAGACTCAAATGACCAATCTGATTGGTAGAGTGGTAACCTGGAAACGAGGAGCGGGATGAGAGGGACTGGAGTCTCTCAAAATCTGACGAAAATCTTTTAAACTCGATCTGAAATGACGACAGATTCAGCAACTGCACGGCCTACTTTTTGCTTAAATTGTTTTCAGGAACACATTTTGGTGAACTATTTTAGTAAAATATGAGATTGTATTCCAAGCAAACCGACATGACAGTCTGGCTTTGAATTTCCGGAGAAACCTGACCCACGTGACAGCTGCCGGTTTTAAATTTTGGGCAACATTGCAGATTAGCGCCTCGTGTGTCTCATTGCTTTGGTGTGTTCCGTGGTACTTTTCTGACCAACTCAGGGAAGACTGACGAATCTGCCTTTTCTGCCGAGGGTCGGCCGTCTGGTTAGTGTGTTAGAGGCTTTTTCTGGGATTTGGGAAGAAGTCTCCCAGCTGATCCTGCCTTGTACTGACCAGAGTTGGAGAAAGAGTTATCTAGCTGATGGGCTCTTACCTAGCTACTGAGCATGTGTGACTCCCAACAAAGATAGTATAGAAGTGAGATGTCTCACTCTGGAGCTAAAACAGAGACCTAAACACACAGGGTGAAAACAAGATCTGCAGCAATGTGGAGTACAAAAATATGGTGTTTTTTGAAAATGAAACCATGGAAACCTATTCTGGTACAACCTCAAAATACAATTATGAACCTGAAAATGAACAGAATATTGGCGCTTTAACAGTTCAAATGAGTTAACATTTGGGAAACGGTCAAAATAGCTAAAAGTAATTTCAATGGATGAATGTTTGACACGTTAGTCTTTACTCCAAGTAGCAGTAGCCTAGTAGGCTAGTATTGATATGATTGCTAACCAAACTGACTTGGTGAACATTATGGGGAAAAAACAACAAAATCCACTTTTAAATAATTTATATAGGAGTTTTACATTTGGAACATACATGAGGAATCAACGACGGGGTACATGCGTTCATCTGACAGGGCTGTGTGGGCACTTCAGACAGAAAAGGTTAAATATTTAGCATACGAAGCCCCTGGCAAGTTTCCTGCCCTGCCTATGAAGATTTACAACACCACAACCGTTACTGTTGACATGCTGCTGGAACGTGTTGCTTGTTTGTCCCAACTTTACTTCATGTACTTCTATTTTCCGATTAAACACCAAGGGAACATAAGCAGCTCCTAAAAAAATATTAGCTATCAGCTGCATGAATTAAGTACGCTTAATCCTTTGGAAGATTGTCAAGACTTTTTACGACTGACTGTACTGAATAATAAATGGAGAAATGGATTAAAAACTGAGTCATTACTGAGTTGACAAAGCATGTATTTGAACATCATCACATACTGCTTGAATTCCAGGATCTAGTCCACGCTCAAAATAAATCATATTAAAAGGCTGAGGTAGACTCAAACTCATAAAAACGTTGTGGAGCACTCAATGCATACATGAGGAACAGATGATGAGCTAAATGCAGATGTGAGTGTTGAGGGGTTTATGTGTGAGGGGGTGAACTATATGTGTCCTAGGCTATAGACAACTATAGAGGACCCAGGGGAGAGCGATGATAATGTAGAGAGGGGTGTCTCATCATCACTTCATATAATGGAGTTGTTTTCAAAGCCAGATCCCATGTTTCCTGTCAGACACCCTCCTTTCAACTCTCCTCCCTGGGGGAAAGCTTCCCAACTGCCCCTTATACTCTAACAGACACAGTGACATAAGTTCATGATGACAAACCTAGTCACACAGGACGTGGAGTGCATACATTTTCTCTGGAGTGACTGTAGACATTCCCTATCCCTCATGCTGATACTATTTATGGCTGGATCTCGATTCAATATCAATCAGTTAGAAGAGTTTTTTTTATAATCCACGGGGTTAATGTTTACATTACCACATCCATGGTGAAAAGGCATATATTACAAAAATTCGGGACTTTGAAGATTTTAAGATTGATTTTAATTGGAGAATCGATTATTTTAACCCATGAGGCTCAGAGAGACAGACACAGACAGAGAGAGAGACAGACAGAGACAGAGAGAGATAGACAGAGTAACAGACAGAAACAGAGAGACAAAGACAGACAGAGACAGACAGAGACACAGACAGACAGACAGAGAGAGACAGAGAGAGACAGACAGACTGAGACAGAGAGAGACAAAGACAGACAGAGACAGACAAAGACAGACTGAGACAGACAGAGAGAGACAGAAACACAGAGAGACACAGACAGACAGGGACAGACACAGACACACATACCAAATACTTTAACTTCAGATCAGCTGATCCTAGTGTGTTCATTGTAACTTCTAGTTTTCGGTCCAATCTTGCAGCACCCGGCGGGAGTTCAGCCTCCTGCACCCTTGGCGCTCTGTTGCTCAATAGTTGCTTTCCTTTCACATGTCCCTGCCTCACTCATCTGTCACAGCCTTGCCCATTCTCTCCCTGATGTGCTGCCACCATTGTGACTGCAATCTTTCACCCTTCCTGCCATTCCAGAGCTCAGCTTTAGGATGGGGAAAAGAGAGAGAGAGAGAGAGAGAGGGGATTGCAGTAGAAACAAGCACAGTCACACCTGATTAAACGGGTGCAGGCAGTGTATGAGCAGGGGACAGCTGCTGCAGAAAGACTCCTTAGGGAGCTCTTCCCCTCCCTGCATATGTGCTGTACTGTCAGAGAGCTGAGAAGACTCTGACATCATGTGCAATGGGGGCTCTAAATCCTGCATTTGACCTCCACCCAGACCACAGAGACAGTACCTTGGCTGTCATAATGTAGCACACCCTCCTGTCCTCACTTATCCATGTCCTTGGCTTCTAGATGTCCACCTCTATGGTCTAAAATCATCTGGCCAAAGGACTACAGTTGAAAATTAGCCAGCTGGCTAACACTGGCACATCGACAGAAATGCTGATTAATGTGTTCTGTCCTTTTATAAAATAAAATAAAGTCCCCTCACGCCTTTTTTTTTTATCCCTACAAGGAGAAATGCCACTACAGCTTAACTCAGGAATTCTTTCAGTCTCACAGATCCTCAAGGGCATTCTGGGACTAAGAAATGCTAAGGGAGGGTAGACATATTTGTGGCCAACCAAGATCAAGAAATGAGGCTTAGACTAATTATTTGTCTTTGCAGTGGACGCAAATCCTCACATTTGAAGAGGATTCTTCATACTTGGCATTTTTGCTTGAATTGTCAATTTATTTTCTTTTTATTAACTAACAGCAGGGCTGCTCCATTATTTTGGTCAATATTAAAATCCAAAATCCAGATGTTGCAATTATTGTACTTAAAAATAAAATTTTCTTTTTAATTATTCAGAACACAAGACAAAATAAGAGTTTATCTGCTAAATTTAATGTGCAAAATAATTGTTCTTCTCAATGATTTTGTGATCAGTAGTAGCCAAAATCAGAATCGTTATTAAAATGTCAATGAATTACATAGCACTATCTAACAGATTAATCAACAAATTGTTTCATATACTAGATGAGAGACCATCTTTACACTGCCTTTAGGCTAGAATAAGAGCTTCTGCAATCATATAAAAACTATCCGCTGGGTAATGATGTTGTCTCATAGTAAGCCACAAATATTACATTGTCTAACTTCTCTGGCTGTATGAAAAATAAAAAAAGGAGTATACCAGTAAGGGTAGCCATAAAAACACGGTCGGTGTTACTCCTACTTGCTACTCCAGTGACAAACAGAAAGAAAATACATCCCAGGGCACTCAGGCCCCTGAACGTGAGAACTATTTTTGTTTCTGCAGAGTGGTATGGGTTGACTTTTCCACCCTGCCCACGCCCCTGGTGCTTTTAAACAAAACACAAGATAGTTTTGAAAAATTGAAAATGAATTGACAACTGGTTTGGAATGTTATCTGTGCACATCCTAGGACAGGATGTGGCTGTCAAAGCACACAGCATGCACTGACCTCGTCGAGAGGTGAACATACTGGGGTTACAGATAACACTCTGGAATACTGAGACACACTCCTGGGGTGGGATTACATACGCACTAGTCTCCCTTTGCCCGACCTTCCTCCACAGAGCTGCGCAGGAAGCAATCCCGGATGAGAGATAAAACCTGCTCTGGTTTATTGGGATTTCCTTAAACCAATCATAACTGACTTGGGCAAGGTGCTAAGGCGCCTGTGTGAAATAGCTTCGGGAAGGAACTTGTTTAGGTGGAACGTGTGTACGTTCAAAGGTTGTTTTAGTCGTGCACCAGAAAACTCCGATAGGACAGATAGTCCAGCTAGCTGTCTGGATTTACCCTGCAATTCAATTCAATTCAATTTTATTTATATAGCGCCAAATCACAACAACAGTTATCTCACAGCGCTTTTCATAAAAGAGCAGGTCCAGACCAGAAACCCAACAATTCCCACCAAGTCCTTATAAATCTACCAGAATTAAAATGCCATCACAAAGAAAGCAGATTTTCCAACGGCAACGGCTCAATCCCAGAAGTGGAAGCTTGTGGATATAGACTGTGTGTATAACAGTGTGTAGAGTGTGTGTATGTAACACACTAACAGTTATCACGGAGGGAACAGCACAGCGGCTGTCTCCTGCATTACGGTGACTTGATGTGATCATTTACTCAAAATGCTACTCTAAAAATCTGCTCACGACATAATACGTCTCCTTAACAACAGGCGGCGCTAATCTGTATTGTAAATGAAAATCAGATATGACAAACGTGTCACGTGGGTCTGGCCTCTCCCGAATTTCAAAGTCGACCATAATGGCGTCTCGTTTGGAATATGATCTCGTATTTTACGAGAAATAGTTCACCAAAACGTGTTTCTAAAAACATTTTAAGCAAGGAATAGGCCATGCAGTTGCTGAATCTGTCTTCCTTTCAGATCGACAAAGTTCAGTTTAAAAGATTTTCGTTAAATTTTAAGTGACGTTCGTCACGCTCATCCCGCTCGTCATTTCCGGTAAGTGTTTTAACATAAGTGCACTGATTCGCTAGTCAAGGGCTAGCACTCCATCAATCAGATTGGACATTGAGTCCGACTGCCCGCCTGCCGATTCAACAAGTCAAATAATCGGCCCCAATGAAGGCCGACGGCTCCTCTGGCCTTTAGAGGGACCAAAGCAAAGAATTAAAAGGCAACATTGTGATTGATGGCAGCTACTGACCATTGTTTTTAAATTACTCATTAAAATAGTTTCAGCAAGGCAGTGAAACTTAAAACCTGTGTCCAAAACAATTCATCCGTTTTGTTAGAAGCTGGAAACACCAGCTGCTCTCTACTTTGTGTCAGCAGATGTCCATGGACCCGTTCCAGCTGCTGTTTTTACATGAGCCTGTGTGGGGAGAGGTTGTAAAAAGATATCGAAACCTATGGCCCAAAACAATCTGGCTCTAAAGTGAGTGAGGCTAAGGAGCTAAAGTAGGAGAGGGAGATTGACAAATCATAGCAATAATGTTATAGCCTTCCAGATATGGCTAAACTCTGCACAGAAACATGCATTCTGTTTAAACTTCAGATAATTCAATTGACAAGTGGATGGAAACATTCAGTCTTGTGATTTCAATTAGGTAGTATAAAGCATGGCATGCCTTTTACTAAACATTAATTACCAGGAGCAATTATTCTGAGGCCTCAGCCAAGGCTCATTAAGTGCTTTTACTCCCCAGGGTAAACTCCATGTTATACGTGCCCATTGCTTTCCACCGGTGCTTTATACCTTGGATCAGTCAGTGTGAAGAGGATCACTGAGCTGTTGCTGACTTTTTAGTTTTGACCAATGAAAAGCCAGGGATGACACACGAAGCAGAGTGTGCTTCCAAGCTCTTGCTTTTGGAATTGACACTATAATCTCAGGGGCTGCTTGTTAGCTCCACAGACAGGCGATTTAGATCCGAGCGCCGTAGTGATATCTGGAGTTTCTCTATCGGCCTTGTCCTGCCAAAATTCTCTGGGGCTGAACATGAAGGCGAAACAGAATGAGAGGGCAATCCCCCCCTCCTTTATGCTGGTAAAAACCAACAGCTGTAAAATTGCAGCAGGGTGCCAGGGAACAATAAGCTCACCAGAGCTTACCAGCAGTAATTGGAAAAGGAAGAGTTGACTGCTTGCACGGCGTCTGCTTTTCATTAAGTTTGTTTCACTAGGTAAATATTGTTGCTAGATGATCTACTTCCCCAAGTTAACCCCCTCACACACACACACACACACCGGATGATCATTTAGTCAATGTGGCAACATGGCTTTGTTTTCTTATCATTAATACGTTTTTGTTAGAGAAAAAAATGTTGGCTACAGGGAAGATACAGTAATAACAGACAAAATGCATTTTTTTAAATGTCCTTCCGAAAGAACGGACACTTGTAAGAATATTTGCACGTTTTTAAGCTGTAGCCTGACCTGGCTCTCTCACATGGAGAAATCACTGAAGCAAATTGGCAGTTTGACACAACACAGGCTCCAGGTTTAATTACTGCGAGCTCACGTGGCTCCTCAGCCATAACTTTGGGCCCAAGTGGACACACACACCCTAGACTGACATCAGACCGCTATCTGCCAAGGCTCATGTAAAGAAAAAGACCCACACCCTCCAGCAGATGACGTGAATCAAACTTCATCACAACGTGGGACTGAAAGAATGCAGGTCAATAGCCGAGGGCCATGAGAAAGAGTGTGGCAATATTCTGCCCAAGTTTACGTTGGCAGGGCGAAGCTGCTCTCTGAGAAACAAAGTCTTGCACACATCTGTGCAGAAAGACATGGATGCTGATTTCTACTCTCTGGAAAGTGCGTGCTGTCCTCTTTTTAAAGGTTTGGATCTGGATATGTTTTCTTGCATTTAAAAAATTCTGCAGTATGCAGTGGTGTAAGAAGTATTCAGATAATTTACTTAGGGAAAAATACAACACTGTAAAAATACTCAAGTAACAAAAGTAAAAGTCCTGCATTGAAGATGTTAGTTAAGTAAAAGGATGTGAGTATCATAAGGAAAATGCACTTAAAGTATTGAATTTAAAAGTACTCAATGCAGATAAACCCTCACATTTTAGAAACTGGAAACGAATAAAACAGTTCTGTACATCAACTAAGTGTTTAATGGTCTAATTATTTCAGCAAGGCCGTTCTATTGTTGGGTAGTTACATTTATAATTAAACATGGTATTTTATAGGTTTGTGTACTAGAAACTAAAGCTGTCAGATTAATGTAGTGGAGTAAAAACTACAATGTTTCTCTCTGAAATGTACTGGAGTAGAAGTAGAAAGTGGCACCAAGTAAATTACAAGTACCTCAAACTTATACTTAAGTACTGCACTTAGTTACATTTGCACCACTGGCAGTATCTGAGTTTGTGTGCATCTCTCCTCCTTTGAAAAGCCACTTTCAAGTGTGTGTGATACAAAGGATTTCCACTGAGCATTGATGGCTTTGCGCATATTCACATAAAAATGCATGAATGCCAAATTTGGAATGTCCCAACCATGAGTGAATATCTTGCTTTCTATTAGCAATTGTCACAGCTCATCCAGAGCGTGCCGGAGGCCCCGACTTAGCAACAGCAACATCATTGTAGATGCTAAGCTCAAATAAGAACGTAGCAATGTGTTCTCCTTTCTCCACAGTACATTTGAAGTTTGAGGTTTTCCCCCAAAATCTTGAGAGAGCATCTGCTTACAACATACTCCAAGAGGCGTTCAATGACATCATCCAACATAGCAGTCCATGCCCATTTCGGCGCTACATATTTGCACGCCTGCATAACTACTGAATGACAGCCATGGGAAGTGGGAGCAGAAACTAAACCTGTTTGTCAGAGTGTCGGTGATTGGCCTGCTGATACATGACAAGGATGTTTGCTCTGATTAGCAAAGTTAAAACACGTTCACTTATCAAGTGCATCTCAGGCTCTCATCCCGTCTCTCTTGCATCCCGCCCTCCATCCACTCATCCTTTTTCTCCTGTTTGCCCAAATCAGTGTTTCAAGACTACAAATCCAAACTAAGATGTTTTTTTCCGGCTAGAAAATGTTATTAACTGAGTCTTAGATGGGCACAAGTAATTCCACATTTTAGCTGCAGCCTTCAGTATGCAAGTACAACATATATTGTGCCAAGCTAATGTTGTAAAGCCACTGGGTGGTGCACGATATATCAACTCAATAACGTTATTGTGGTATCCCGTTGCGCAATATTACATTGAAAGTGTCGCGATAAGCGCGTCCCATCCGTTGGCTGTGTGGCTTAGTTACAACGCAATAATGATCATCATTTCATTGGCCAGTTATCGTGCCACTTGCACATGTTGGTACATGTCAGTGCATAGGGTCCACTAAGTGACAAACCCTATGGAGCGTACCACGTGTGTGCATATTCCAATTGAGTGACGGCATAAGTGATGAAATAGATAGAGACAACAAAACGGATGAGAAAGAAAAGTTGTGTGCTGTTCTTTTTATATATTTTATACTGTACAACCAGTAAATGTCCTGTCCTGTAGACATGGTTGTTACTTATTTATTCATGTTGTACCTGTCCAATGTGACTGTCAAACAAACAATAAAAAAACCTTAATATAATGATAACTTAATTTGTTATGAATCTATGTTGATGCGTTTTCCCTTAACCTTTGTAATTTTACATATTAGATTAATATGTACATTAGATTGCAATATTCCTGCTTGATGTCACAATATCACATTTTGTCAATATCATGCATCCCAGGTGCCCAGATAGATCAGTTGGTTGAGCAGCCGCCCATGTATAGAGGTTGAGTCCTTGATGCATGTCATTCCCCCCTCTTTCATGTCTTCAGCTGTCCTTCAGTATGCCCAAAAAATATATTGTGCAACCATAGATGCCAAACTGTCTTTGGCCCAGCCTGAGGCTTGAACATGTACTTTTATTACTCCATAGGCAACACCGCATAGCATCTGACTCCATGAACATGTTTACTGGTTTCTAAACACGAGACAGGTTATATATATTATAGATAGGTTAATGGTCAACTTCATCTCTGGCTACATTTGCACTGCTGTGTTTTGGTTTAAAAAAACAAATATCTGTTGTTAGGTTTAAGCCAGAGTTTCAGAGCCTCTAAACCCTCTGTTCTGTAGTAATACTACGAAGCACTGCAAACATAGAGCAAGCAAGACAGGCCGAGGATCAGCTGCCACACCCGTTCGCCTTTCTGTGGCTAATGACATGACTGCAACCGAATTGGATGTGGCATCTTCCCGATACACAACGATTCCCCACTGAGAACAAGACACGACAAGAGCTGAGCAGTGGAACGCCGCTGTATATCTCAGTACATACTTAACAAAGAGTCCTTTTTATGTAGATCAAGAAAGCCCTAATGGAGCCAGAAACATTAAAATGTCTTTAGATGAATAATGACGCCACTGGGGGCTAGACCTCTGACCCATACGTACAGCTGCAGCCACATGGTCCTATACTGTAAAAAAGAGCTAATGAGGAGGGAGATCAGTCTCTTGTGACTTGGCTGATTGTTGAAATTTTCAAACACAACACAACAGAAATAGCCACAATCATGATCGACACAGAACGGTAGATCTGGCGGATGATCGTGGTAAAAGTAGTTTGAAAAAGCAACAAACCAATGCATGTTTTTAAGCGTGAGGTTTTCCGTATCTCTGTTTTTTTTGGAGCCTTGCCTCTGGAAATTCGCACCAAAATGCCAGTTGGACACACGTGTCCACAATGTAGCAGGTCTGTGTGATCAGAGGGACTGCTGTTGGATGTGGTGAAGAACAGAGGATGGGTCAGCAGACTTGAGACAACACCCTGGTGATATTCTTAAAAGTAGGAATCAGAAGCGGTCTGCTAAAACCTAAAACAGAAGCAAGACGGTTGTGCCATCCCAACTGTTAATCACCATCACTAACAACATTAAAACAACATCCTAATTATAGAGATAGTACGATAGCAGAATGGCTGTTTTCCAATCAACAGTAAAAAACAAAAAGTACATGCTTGGTTGTAAGTTGTGTCTAAATCGTCAAACCCGTGTTGGGGCTTTAAATTCTTGGTGGGGTGGGTCCAGAGTAATTAGATTTCCATGTAAATGTAATTACCAGCTGTTAAGCTGCTGATGCAGACAGTATGCAGTGTGCCGTTTTTTTTTACTATGCAAATTACGAACATGTCCCGCCATCATATGATCTTTTCCCTTTT